>JAHBCN010002580.1:0-88542 GCA_019359885.1 Listronotus oregonensis
CTTTTTGTATAATGTTTTCCTATCATCAACTATTCACTAAGTAATTACGTTTAAATAATAAACATAAATTGATTAATTACATTCCCATATTTAAAATTTATTTTATCAAATGCGGAATGGCCCCTTAAAAGCATCTCAAATCAGTATGAACTTTTAACCAGTCATTTCGATAACCTATCACCCTTTTGGAATATTTAAATAACGAAAAAGTGTCAATTTTTAAAAGTTTTTTTTTTGCCCAATGGGTGGATGGGAAACGTTGATCAATAGGTGGCCCCTGATCACCCGCCCAACCCATTGGACTATTTTTTGGGGTTTGTAAAAAAACAAGTATAAAAAATAACCACACACGCGATACCCTCAAAGTCGCATTCGTAATCAATTGGAATATTTTCCGGGTTGAAAAGTACAAAAATTTAACGTCGCCTGGGGTTAAGCTGTTAATGGCGGCCCTTGCATTTGATAAAAAAATTTCAAAAATTAAAAGTAATTTTAATCAATTTATGTTGAAACAAAGTATTAAAATTATTATTTAAAAGTAATTATTTCGTAAACAAAAGATAGGTATATGACATTATACATAAAACATGCCCGAATTTTGGAGAATCAAAAGTGCTAAAATATACGGGGGGTTCCATTTAAAAAAAAAATTTTTTTTCCTTCAAACTTTCTTGCGACCCCTGTATTTTTGATGTCAAAATCCCGACCGGAGGAAAGGAAAAACTTCTGCTGGTAGCAGGTTTCATAGTCTGGACACTCCAGGGATGAAGGAACGAAGAAAGTTGGAAGTTCGGGGCCTCTCCAGTTGAACCGTAAGAGGATGCATAAAGTTGCACTACGTGTTGCTCTATTGGGAGCTGCCAGAGGAGGAATTATACTGGCCAACTCCTCTGAGCAAAAGCCGTAAAAATACCTATAGAAAAGCAACAGATCCCCCACAGCTCGACGGTGGGCAAGAGGAGAAAGCCTCTTTGTAAGCGTGGGATCATTAATAAGACGAACAGCTCTTTTTTGAATGGAGTCCAGAATGCTAAGTGTTGTAGGAGACGCCATTCCCCAGACATGAGAACAATATTCCAAGAGGGTCTGATTTGGGATACATACAGAGTATACAGATTGAAAGAAGAGAAATACTTTCTGGATCGAAAAGGAATCCAAGCTTTTTGGAGCTACTGAGGCTATGGATGTAATTGTTTGTGCAAGTTGGGGTTATTCTCAACTGTAACTCCGACAAGATTACACGACTCTTTGTTCTGCAGAACTTGGCCGCTCATTTGTAACGGATGAGCACTGGCAGACTTTTTTCGCGACCGCGAACAGGACTGGGTTTTGGAGGCATTAACCCCAACAAGATTTTTGGCGCCCCAATCCAAGATAAGTTTGAGCTCTTGTGAGAGAGACATCCGCGCTGACCTACGCTTGGTTTTCAAATCAGGCTTATTGACTGGTTTGATAAATTGAATGTTAGAGCGGAGGGTACT
Organism: Listronotus oregonensis; assembly: GCA_019359885.1. Taxonomy (NCBI): domain Eukaryota; kingdom Metazoa; phylum Arthropoda; class Insecta; order Coleoptera; family Curculionidae; genus Listronotus; species Listronotus oregonensis. The sequence goes on from JAHBCN010002580.1 coordinate 1,482, forward strand.
ATCGTCAGCAAAACTATGAATGGGATTGATTGTGGAAGAAAGAAGATCTTTAATGTGTGGAAGAAACAGAGTGGGTGCCAGTACTGAGCCCTGGGGCACCCCATCTATAATTTGGTAGAAGCTGGAAGAATGACCATCTATAATAACGGATATACTTCGCGTCGGTTAGAAAGGAAACTGGAGAGCTAAGAGCAAAGCTTAGGTGGAAGACCGTTAGAAAAAAGTTTGTTAAGAAGCCCATCATATCAGACCTTATCGAAAACTTTCGATATGTTAAGAGCAACGATCTGGGATTCGCCACAAAATTCAAGGGACTTGTTCTAGTTGTGTGAGACAAAGAAAAGAAGATCAGCTGTGTATCTTCTGTGACGGAAACCATAGTGTCTGTCATGTAAGATCTTGTGTTTTTCCAGATACTTCAAGATTTGGGAATTTAGGAATTTTTCCATTACTTTGCAAACAACAGAAAGAAGAGATATAGGTCTGTAGTTAGAAGGAAGAGTCTTGCATCCTTTCTTGGGAACAGGTTGCACACGTGCAGCTCTTTAGCTCTCCGGAAAAAAGCCCGTGTTGTAAGAGATTCGAAAGAGGCGAGTTATAGGATGGGTGCAAGCTCGGGAGCGCATTTTTAAGAAAGATTGCTGGTATGCCATCCAGCCCAGACGATTTTTAGTATTAAGAGAAGAAATAATACCTTGATCTGTTTGACTTTAAAAATGATATTGGACATTTTATGAGGAACAGGGGCAACTGTTGAAAGAGGAAGAGTGAAATCGTGGATCAAGAGTGGAATTTGCAGAAAATTGTTTGGCAAATATCTGTTTAAATTCAGACCTAATAATATTAGAACCTTTATAAGGTCCTGAATTTTAATTTTTGTACATATAGGATTCACCGTAAATTCAACATAATTACAGAGACTACCAAAAATATAAAAAAAAACAAACAACAAAGGAGTCCTTCTAAAACTAGTAAAGAAAGAGATTTTTTTGCTAGGTACGTTAAAACTTCGCTTCTCGTGAGATCAGCGAAGTTAAGCAACTCTAGGCACAGTCAGTAACGAAATGGATAACTGCCAGTGAATACCCTGTGCCATTGAGTGTGGTTCGGAATTCACGTTTAACTGTATAGGTTTCGTCTGAATGACATTACAACGCCCTCTAGTTGATAAACTACAAATTAGCTGACACTAAAAAGGACGACATTAAAAGGAGCTTTAAATTTTCTTTTAAACATGTACCCACTTGAACCAATTTTAATAAAAGAAGTGGGAGGTAGAGCTATTTGAAACTTGCATTGTTCATCATCTTTCCCCACCCTTATTATTGGGAATACGACAAAATAAAGTCCTGTACCAAATTGATGCAGATTTGGTTAGAGTTTTTGCTGTTGTTATCAAAATCGTATCTAATACTAGCTAGCCAATTTTGGAGAAAAAAGTATAGATAGGGCCCTTGGTTACGTAGCTACGCCAGTGCTTTACAATACTGCATTTAGTACTGTTATAAAAGTAATATGTTTCTATTTTTTGAGCTATATGACAAAAATACTAATATAATGAAGTTGATATAAAACTGTTAAAAAAGTTTAAAGAGGTAAAACTGAGTTTGTATTTTTCTGAAAGTAAGTAAACTATGTGGAGTAATTTTACTATGGATCATGACACTCTCGATGAAAAATAAAACTTTTATTCAAAAACAAAATTTGAGCAAAACTTGTTCTAAAGATGTTGTATTCGGACGCAAAACGATCGGTAGAATCCGAAACACAAAAAAATATACAGGGGGCCCCATTTAAAAATTAAAAATTCCAGTCACTTCTATAGTAAAACCGGAAGTTGAAAAACCCTGTCATATATGCATAAAATTGCCTTTTCATTAGAATAACAACCCTATCAAGTTTCGTTAATATCGATCGAAATAAAAACATGGCAGCCGGAAAGTAATTTAGTGGGCACCCGGTATAGGTGTAAAATTCCAGGAACAAAATTTTTAGAACAGTGGATGGGGAGAAAAAAGCTGTTTGACCTCCGGATTTTTTTGTACAGTTTCAATTTTTATGAAAATTTGGAATTAAGTTGCTTTTACCCTCTAGATCAAAGTTTATATATGCTTAGAGTGTGCTTTTTATTTTTAGGGTGTAAAAACACCCCTTATGCTAAAAAATTAAAAAACCATAGAAATAGACCTTGTGTAAGAATATGTCAATTAAAATCATAGCTAAATATGTAGAATTAATCTATTTTTATGTTGTGAGTTATATCTAACATTATATTTTAACGTTCCAACCCTTAAAAATCACCCCTAATAACGAAATTACAAAAAAAATGTTTTTTTCCTTTTAAAATTGGTTAATAACGCTTTTATTGTAGTAAAAAAATATTTTAACAGTTTACGGTATAATAACTATTTAACTACCATAACTTAACCTTTAATAACCACCCCTTATAAGATTTACAAATTTTTTTTTTTGACAAATTAAAACGATTTGATGATAAATAATTATAGTCCCGGAAATGAAGCTAAAAAATTGCAAAACCTCGCAAATTTTGTGTCCTGCATCGATTTGTATAAAAATTTGAAATTAGGCGCTTCTAACCCTCTACTTTAAATTCTATTTCATGGTGATGTGCGCTGTTTGTTTTTTAAGAGTGAAAACTACCCCTAATTGTCAAAACTTATGGAATAACATTTTAAACCTTAAAATGAGTAAAATTTGGTTTGGATTAATTGATTAATGATTGTTTTATGCTTTAGAATACAATTTTGAAATATTTCAACCCTTTAAATTTAACCCTTGTTAGAGCTTAAATTTAAAAAAAATATATATTTTAGAATTAGAATAGAAAATATAGCTTAAAATATGTACTAATTTCATTTCGCAACTTTTCGACTCATATAAATCAACCCTTGTTATAGCATAATTAAAAAAAAAGATTTATCCCCAAAAAATTAATAGCTTGACAGATTTAATAATTAAAAATATTACTGCCTGAAATATTACCAATTTCATTCTATTGCAAATTTTCAATCCTTAAAAACCATCCTTTACAACATTGCAATTCTTATAAACCAATATAATAGATATAAATAGGAAAAGAAAGTAGAATTGCATACAAAAATTAAGAAGAATATTATGCTCCGAAGTGGGCTATTCGACTTTTTCGAAAAAATAGTTGATTGGTTTTTTAAACATAGCTCCTTTAGTTTTAATGATAGAAAGTTTGTTTAAAAATAATTTTGTAAGGTTTTTTAAGAGCTACAAGGTTATGTAAATTAGATCCTTTAATTCCTTAGTTTTAAAATGGAATGAGGTTAAAGGGCTAGAATAAGGTGGTGCTCGCTCGTAAATAGAGGCTTTAAACGGCCATTTCTGGCCAAACATTTATTGTACAGAAAAATTTATGTAATGAAAAGTCTTTGTTATTAAAAAAGCTATAATTCGGTACAATGGCATTTTTTCGTATCTCCAGTATTGTTGGAGTTATTTTGAAGAAAATGGCTATTTTTACGAAATTGCGAAAAATCGTTTTTCACTTTAAGCTCCATTTTTCTCAAATTAAGCATTTTAATTTGGTTAAACTTCTAGAATGTAATAATAATACATATATAAAAAGAATCGCAGAAGGGTACAGATCTATTTTAATTAAGAGGGAAATTAGGGGGTTGTTTTTAATGATCTTTTCGTAGAAAAAAGTAGGGACCGACCTTATTTTTATCATAACTTGCTTAATTTTTATGCTAAAAACTCTTTTTTTGTTTTAAAATGAAAGGTTTTATTATATACTTTAAAAAAGTTTTTATATGTTTTCCTTGAAAAATGCAAAGTTTTCCCGCTATTTGACTTTGAATCTTTTAAATATATCATTTGACGAACAAAAGCTAACCATTAACAAGCCGTAGCTCGGTCTGTATTGGTTGTAGAGAAATTTAAAAAAAAACTTTTTCTAGTTATTTATAAGCTACAATTTTGCTTTCTACAGTTTTTTGATAAAATGCATATTTTTAGAGTTATTCGTGAAAACCCTATTAAAAACGTCGATTTTTTCGTCGAAAAACTTTTACTTTCAATTGCGAATAACTCGAAAAATATTAGTTTTACGAAAAAAATGTATGGAACATTTTTACTTAAAATTACTTTTTTTATCGATTTCTGTAGTTAAAATGTAATAAAAAATTTCCACCCCCAAGATGGGGTGGCAACCGCCCCCAGGATAAAACACACCTCGGCATAATATAAACTTTGATCCTTGAGCTATTCCCTACCCTCTGTGAAAATTTCAGGTAAATCCATGCAGGACAAAAAAAATTTCCCAGCCAAAATGCCTCATCTCCTGTGCTATTTGGCATGCACACTAAAATTTTATACTTGGTTTTAAATATATGTATTGAGTTTGTTTATTTATAGGCCTTAAATAAGGGTAAATAGGTATGTAATTTTTTAAAGGTCAATTTTATAAACACTATAATTTTTCACATTGTAGTGGCTAAAAAAATGGACACTCACGCGTCAAAATATATTTAAATTATAGTTTTTTTTTCAGAAATAATTGCGTAAAATAAACTACCTAGTGTGATAAAAATTATTGTATTTTTTGGCTTACTACACAGGCTTGATGCATAAATAACTAGATATTTTGATAATAAAAATAAAAATTCTTGTACTATAGATCAGTGGTTCCCAAACTGGGGGGCGCGAGAGCTCAGAAAAACTATTAAAAATTTTCGTTTTTAAAATAACAAAAAAGCAGTTCAAATTAAAAAAAAAATTTGTATATGGAATATATATTAATTGAGAATAGTGACGACACTGCTAAAAACGAAGAGATTACAAAAGATATTATATTTAATCTAGAAAGTCTCTTTAATGAATTTCAACGATATTTTTTTAATTTACATGGCAATGATGAACATAAATATGCTTAAAGTCCTTTAAATTTTGATATTAACATCCTTCCAGAAGAAATGCAAGAACAAGCAATCGACTGAAAACACGACTCAGTGGTGAAAATTACTTTGAAAATTTGGTGATTACTACATTTTGGATAAAATATCTTCCAAACTAGCTTTTAATCGAGGAAATGCTTTGAAATTTTACATACCATTCTCGACAACCTACTTATGTGAAAAAGAATTTTCTATTTTAATGAAAATTAAAACAAAAAAACGGAGCCGGCTTGATGTTGCTAGTCACCTACGTTGCGTACTTTTAAAAATAAAACCAAGAATTTCCTTGTTAAGGAAATGCAGCACCATACTTCGCATTAGATTAGATAAGAGTTTAAATGTCATGTTTATAAATAAATGCCTCTTTTTTTAGTAAAAGGAATGTTTCTGTATAGTCAAGAGAAGTGGAGGGCGCGACCACTTCTTCATTTCAAAAAGGGGGCGCCATAAAAAAAAGTTTGGGAACCACTGCTATAGATTATATATTTTGGTTTGTAGTAATCATTTTTTAATTTGTGATTTTTTACTTTTTGAAACACCTAGGTATTAAAATTTTGGGAGATTATTTAATTTTTTTACTTATATTAGGTATTTCATTACATTTTTAAATTATATAGTTGGGCCCCAGTTTTTGAAGCCAATATAATATACGTCAGTAAACGTAAAAGGTCTGTTTTGATTCAGAAATAGTGTATATTCACTATTTTACACTTTTTTTACGTAAGCTCTCTTATGGAAGCTGTATTTAAGGAGTACGTGGGTAAAAAAAGTGTAAAATAGTGTAATATATTTCTGAATACAAACAGACCTAAAGACAACGCAATAAAAATAATCACTATTGATAAAAAAACAGTAGATTAGTAGATGTCAGCAGTGGTTTCAGCATATTTTTATAGACAACTAGGGAAACAGTCTATTGTATTACTGGTTGTCAAATGGCTCTTCTTTTTTAATATTTTTACTTAACTACTAGGGATAAAGTTAAATCAAAATAGATATAAAGACCAAAATTTGCTTTAAAGTTTTAAAAGATATATGCTCATGCTAATGCTAACTCATTTTTTGTTCTGTAATTACAGTACATTTAACTATTTTATGGCTAAAAGCTAGTATCCCGCTGTACTTCCGTTTGAATTTTCGAGCATGTACTTACTAGAGCCAGTCTTACCACTTGGCCGGGCGAAGAGCGTGCGTGAGAGAGAAAGACGGACAACTGTACATCTTTTGACTCTCACTCCGCGTGCTAAATGGTCGGCTCCGCTGTGCGGCTTTCTGGTCCCAGTGTACGACTATATTAAGGCTGGTTCTAGAAGGTGGTATGCTCAAAGGCGACACCAGCTGTGATAATCAAAACTAACCCTTTTTTATTCTGTTGTGGTGATCAGAAATCCGCTTACCAAAAAGCAATTATCTAAAAAGAATAAAGAAAAAAATGGACCTAACCTAAATATTTTAAAAATAAAAATTAAAATACTACAGAAAGAAATAACGTTTTCCAAACAGGGGTAAGAGTTATTTAATATAGGATTTTTCCTAATTTTTGAATTTATTGTTCACGTATTGCAGGAAAAAATGGTTTTACCTCGAGCACCGTCCTTTCTAAAACGCGTATTATCTTCATCGACATGCCCTAAAAATGCATTACAACACCTGAAGGAGCGCTCTCTCATTCAAATTAAAGGTCCTGACGTCTCAGAATTTTTACAGGCTTAATAACAAATGACATTCATCATCTGAGTGATGGTGTCGGAAGCATGTTTACCATGTTTCTTAATACAAAGGGACGAATCCTATATGATGCTCTAATCTATAAGACTGAGCAGAAGGATGTATATTTTATTGAATGTGATGTTGAATGCAGTGCAGCATTGCAAAAACATCTTAAAATTTATAAAGTTAAACGAAAAGTTGACATTTCTGGGTTAGATAGTTACAAAATTTACACTTTGAATAATTTAAATATTCTGGGTCAAGAGAAGGTTAATGATATAGATACTCTTGATGGTAAATATGAAAAAAGTGCATTTCCTGAAAACTCTACGGACTTAAAAATGTATAAAGATCTGTTTATATTTAAAGATCCTAGAGTAACTCAATTGGGCTTTCGAATTTTAACAAAAAATGATATAAATATTCAAAAGTCTCTAGAAGATATAGTTAAAGTTAGTAGTTCAAATAGTTACAAAAAACTTAGATACAGTTTAGGTGTTGGTGAAGGAACAGCCGACTTACCTGTAGGAAATTCTAATCCTTTAGAATGTAATTGTGATTACCTACATGGAGTAAGTTTTCATAAAGGCTGTTACATAGGACAAGAATTAACTGCTAGAACTCACCATACTGGTGTTATTAGAAAACGACTTATGCCTCTGTTTTTTACCAAAGTACCTACAGAATGGCCCAAAAATAATGTAATTTTACATAATAATGTCAATTTGGGAAAACTAAGAGGTACTGAGGGTAATTTAGGACTTGCACTATTAAGAATAAGTCAGGCTTTAGAATTTAAAACCATTACAGTGGGAAATGGAGAAGCTAGAGTTGTAAAACCAGATTGGTGGCCTATAGAATTACCTAAAGAAAAGCTAAATGTGCAAGCCACCACATAATTTTATTTTGTATGTGTAATACTAGTTTTGTTTTAATAAAAAAATCTAAGATTTTTGTTGGCTTTGTTTTTTTGCTTAAAATTGATTTTTCAGGTTAACTGAAAATGGAGAAGCTTTCATCTAAACCAGACTTAATTAACTTGAATAATAAACCAAGTACTTCAGACATCAAGGCAGAAAGGGCACAATCTGAATCTGATTGTGAAAAAATAATAAAAAAGGATCAAAATGAGTTAAAATATTTTGAGTGCGCCTTGTGCAACCTTAGAGAAAAATTCGATTATTTTGGCAAATCACCCCCATTCTTAAACAATTACAGAATGTTGGAAGATGCTTATGTAATAGAAGATCCATTTTCACCTCCTAAACAGGGCAAAATCTTAATTTTAGGCAGCCATTGTATTAAATGCAACAAGATGGTTTGCAAGGATACTGTTTGCAGCATATATTTTAATGGTACATTTTGTATAAATTGTGCAAAAAATTGTACTAATCATTTTCCCAAAGCTGTTCAAGAGAAATTAAACAGAATTGTAATATAAACATATTTTATTATTATTAATATATTTAAATCCAAACTTAATTTTGCTGTTTGTTAGGCTTGTGTGCAACCAATTTTTTAGCTAATTTCTTCTTTTCAATGGCAGTCTTATTGAATTTCTTTTTCTGAAACAAAAAGAAAATATTGAAAATCTATACAATTTGTGCTTTGAGTCTTGGTTTCCTCAATATTATTTTACAATTAGTTAAAATAAAGTAATAATATTTTAAGGAATTAAACTTGAAATATGCAGATTTTCTTAAGGAGACTTTATCAATATAACGCTAGGATAAAAAAATCAATATCTTTGATCTCTAATATATATTAGAAATTAATTTTAGGCAAAAATAGTTATGTGTTTTGCAGTTGCCAATATCATTCGACCTAACAAGGTAATAAACACAACAGGCATATTAAAAAATTGTTGTGTTTGGGAGACTAGCCAAAACTAAAATGGTGAAGACGGATGTAAACGAAAATCTGAAATGTAAAGCTGCAAATTTTACAAGCTAAGTACCTCGATCAATGACCTATTATGTAACCAATAAAGTTCTTACAAATAAATAAAAATAACACAGGTCACAAAAAAAAGTAGTGTGTGCTTGGTGTTGGACTAAGATTTTCTGGCGTATTTTTTTCCGCTGAACACAAATTTAAAGCCAAAATTGAGGGTCAAACAGCAAAAAATCGAGAAAAACCAACACGGTACAATTACCGGCAGAAACGTACTACAACAGAATGTTTGGACTACAACTATATAAAGTATAAGAGATACAAAAAATTTCATAAAACAAAAAAGGAAGCTTTTCAAATTGTCTATACAAAAAGTTATATAAACATTTTTGATAAGATAAATAATAATAGAGATATAAACAAAAATGTAATTTTGACAAAAAATTTCAGTCCAAAATAGGTATTTTTTATTAATGTGATTTTTGTTTTTTTTTATAATAAATCATTTATTTTATTCATTAAATCCCAAATCACTTAAAAATTGCAGAAAAAATCCAAAATAAAAAAATTAATTTTTTTCTATCCTGAAAAAATCCGGAAAATTCGGTTTTTTGTAATTAAAACTCAAAAATATTGCATTTAGACAAAAAGGTTATATAACTTAAATTAAAGGTCTTGTAAAAATACATAGTTTATGTCCTATAAAGTTTCATGTATCTTTTATAGCTTTAAGATATTGACGTTTTAAATTAAAAAAAAATCCTTACTATCTGAAATTACGCCTTTTCTCCATTTTTTACTGACTGACCCCCAATTTTTACTTCAGATTTGTGTTCAGCGGAAAAAAATACGCCAGAAAATCCTAGTCCGACACCCAGGACAAACTACTTTTTTTTGTGGGAGTGTGTAATTAAAGTTAGAAAACATGTAGACAATGTTTAAGTTTTTTTCATTAATTGGGACACTCTATAATTTATCGTAAAGAACAATTATTAATAGTGGAGTCTCCAAATATTATCATTGAATTGTCATAAAAAGATTTACCAGCTTCATTGAAAATCTATAAGGTGTTTGTATTGGAAATATTAACATTAGGTTTGTTCTCTAAGACTCTGATTATCATTTGATCATGCAATACTTTCAGTCAAAATCAATCAAATGTTATAGTAAAACCAATATTAATTGAAAATCGCAATTATAAGGTGACTGCTCAAAATTAAAAAAATATCCCCCTATAATAATATAAAATATTTTATTTTAATGCGTAGTCCTGGTACGCTACATTAAAGATACCGCTCGCCGGCCAAAAAAAACTAAAACCGTTGGAATGCATTAACGCCCCGCCTGTTCAGTCCGTCTTGGCCGTGCAGTGGTAGGTAGATTTCTTCTTAAAAGTGGACAAAAGCATCAAAATTAGGCATGTAATGAAATAGAAATAATCGATTTTAAATTTGAATTTTTAATAAAGGAATTTTATTTTAATTAAAACATATATTCAATTTATTCCAGGAGTACAAAACGGAATTTTTATGATATAAATAATTTTTCGTACTATTTAGTTTTTCCCCATTTATACTATGTATTAACCACTGTATTCCTACAAGTTCAACAATTTCGCGGCAGTGGCATTCGTCAATTCAGCAGATTTCTAATCTTTAAGATTTTTGATTTAAGTGAGTGTTCCAGCTTAATATTTATTATTTTATTTATATGGACTTTGACAAGGTAAAATTATAGGTAGGTTATTATAAACTCATTACATTTATTTTTATAGTTATAGATAAAAATTAAAATACATATTATTTTTTTTTATAGGATAAAACGAATTATGCATTATTTTGAATTAAGACATCCAAGCTCAAGGTATAGCTCAACTTCGACATAGCTTATACACGCAATTTAAATGTAATTCGTTAAATTAGTGCGTAAACATGTTTGGCAGTGTTGACAAGAAATATTTAATCTTTAAGATTTTTTATTTAAGTGAGTGTTCCAGTTAATATTTATTAAGTTGAATGGACTTTGACAAAAAATTATGTAATATAAATCATTGACATTTTATAGATGTGAAGAATGTAAAATACCATACTTATTTTTATTTTATAGGTATAACACGAATTATGGCATTTTGGAGGCCTTTTGAATGTAGCGACGACGATGCCCAAGCTAACCTTAAGCAGGATGACTCGTCAGAACTGATATTCAATAAAGACTTGCACCCACAAACGCAACAAGTGGTTTTAAATATGTTTAATTGTTTAAAAATTGAAGATTTTGGCAATGAAACCACTATTTTCCAGAGGATCAGTGAGTTAACAAAAATTTTTCGTACAACAATATATTGTGTTGTTAAGGCAGGGGTTGTTATTCATTATGAAGTGAAAAGGGAACATTCGCATGAGAAACACTAAAACACATTGATGAAGCAACAAAGGATGACATTCGCCGTATAGTATATGACTTATAAAAACAGAATCAAGTGCCAACCCTTAAACTAATTAGCGAGAAACTAAAAGACTTTGATTATGAATATAAATCCCCAGAAACCCTTAGAGAAATATTATTAGAGTTAGGTTTTCGTCACAGAAAATTAAACAGTCACATGATTATAATGGAATCCGTACGAAATGTCAAACTAAGGCAGGATTATTTGCGACAAATAAAACATTATCGGGAGTGCAACTGAAATATAATATATCTTGATGAGACTTGGTTTGACACTCATGATGTTGTTTTATATGGTTGGGTAAATGATTCCAATAAATGCTGGTTAAACGCACCATGCCCTAGAGGAAAGCGCATTATCATTTTACCTGCGGGAAATGAAAATGGATTTTTTCCTAACGCTCTTTTATTGTCTGCTAAAAATATTAAACAATCATGCGCCGATTACCACGAAGACATGACTGCCAGCCTCTTCGAGAAATGGTTTCTGGAGCAATTATTACCCAACATTCCAGATAATTCAGTTATAGTTATGGACAACGCATCTTAATATTCCCGTAGGATTATTAAACTACCCAACACTGGTCCCAACCGCTGTGTTCACACATCGTCGTTGTGGTTGGGCCCAGTAGGATCTTTTGGAACATGCGCTAGAGTTGCTGGTTATCGGCAACTCTTGTTGCCACCGTATGGAACGAGATTCGAAGCTAAGATGAACACAAGGCTTTAACTCAAGGTGTTGCATACCTTGCTGATGAGTGAATGACATCCTGTGCCTTAAACAGGTGTCCCCAACGGTGCCTCTTAGATACAGGGCGACCTCTCAGAGTATCTAGCCTTACTGCGGTAATGCGGGGCTCTGCCGTGGTGGACTATTACTTTCCTAGCTCCAAACAGAAAGCGGACAGAACCGCTTTCATAGGAAAATGTGACATAGGTGCCCTGACCGAAACGGATAAATCCGTTTCGTAAGGTGCCCCTGAAGTCACCGGCGCCTGTTTCACGGGGAAGGGCTAATCCATCCCGAACAAACAGGTGCTTAGGAAGGGTTCCCTGGATCCAAACAGAAGGCGGACAGAACCGCCTTTATAGGAAAAAGGGTTCCCTGGCTTTAAACAGAAAGCGGATAGGACCGTTTTCATAGGATAAGGCCGGAGATGCGGCCTCAGAAGGACCTGGTAGCTACCCACGTCACTAGACCGGGAGAGGAGGGCATGATGGATCTAATCGTCTGCTCGTCATACTCTCCAGGAGACAGGACACCTCAGAACACATTGTGCTCGTGTCCGGTAGCGACACGAGTAAGAGGAGATGTAAGAACTCTCTCCCAATCTGGTATCGGATTCATTAGAGATCCGATCCTATTGGAAGAAATATAAAAGGGTGTGAGCCACAATAGACCGAGCGGTCGCGGTGGAGGGCGTAAAAAGTCCACTCACTTTAAACCTCCCTACCTACCTACCTACCCAACACTGGCGCCAAAAAAAAAGACATTTTAAAATTTATGAAAGAAAAAAACATTGATATTCCAAAAACAAATAAACTAAAAAAGTTTTATTGGATTTAATAAAAAAACAAAACTTAAAGCAGGAAAATTTTATTGACAATCATGAACTTGTTAAAACTCGAGGTCATACTATATTTCATTTGCCACCATATTATTGCATATATAATCCAATAGAACTTATTTGGGCTGCAATTAAAAGACTTTTGCGACAATTAAACCAATCGCCAACTTCAGACCCTACAGTTTTAGCTAAGATAAGAACAGCTGTTGACAATATAAATAAAACAGATGAATGGAAAAATTCTGTGGCTCAATTAAAAAAAAAAAATACATTGTCTTGCCACCTGTTAACCCAAATGTAATTGACACTGACGATATTGACGATTTCGACAGTTATTACTCATGATCATTAAAAATATTGAGATATTGTAAATACATTAAACCCTTTATACATATAAATTTGTATATGATTGTAAAATTTGTGCATCCATTATTATTATAATATTAAATAACTTATACATCTAATTAAAAATCGTTTTTTGTATACACTAATATGGCACGTTAATACACGGACACGGTAGACGAAAAATATTAATAAATGAAAATAAAATTAATTTTCTTTCTCCAATAATTTTATATTATTGATAATATATATTTATATTTCGACGGCTATGAATTCCCACGTCACTTCAAATAGATCTACCGAGCCGACTTTTTTATGCCATTTTAATTCACAATGGCAATACTATAACATAAAACCATAATCATAAACATAAACAATACTTAAATTTTAAAAGTATAATTTCATAAAACTATTTTTTCTTAGATTGGTTAAGTTAAGCAACATTGGACTATTACATTTTTTAAGGTTTTTTTTAGAAAAAATTAAAAGCCTCTTTTAATTTTTTAATATTGTTTAAAAGATACATTTATAAGTTGTTAAATGTTAATCTTTTGCAAACAATTTTAATTATAATTCTATGTTACTAGAATTTCCTATTAATAAGATATATAGTTTAATTTATTACCTTCTTTTTGTCATCAAACTTGGTGCCACTAAACTGTTTGGAGTTATCTTTTCCACCCTTAAAAGTACTCTTTTTCTTAGATGAAACATCACTTTCATTTTCTTGAGTGTCTTGTTTTTGTTTGTTTCTATGTCTGGGCTTTTTAGGCTAAAATAAACATTAAATTAATATATATGGTTAAAAAAACATTAGATTTGGTTGACTAGATCAGGAATCTAACTGAAAAAAAGTTATTGGGACTTTAATGGCATAAGACATATTACAGTGAAACCTGGATAAGTGATAAACCTCTATTATTGAGAATTACAATGGGGTTCCGGCACTTCTTTATCGAATTACCTCTGTAAATGGGACTTTTTAAGCCTGGTTAAGTGATATTTGATTTCTAGGATTTCTTCGATGTTAACCTCTATAAATGGAACTCTGTGGCTCAATCCCCTGTATAAGTGAAACATTTTATCAATTCTTGCGCTGTATATTTAATAGTTTTATTAACCCCTATAAATGAAATAACGATACATTTCGACCTCTATAAGCGGGGGCCTCTGTAAATGAGACAACAACTATTTTAAACCTTTTTAAATGGAAAACTGAATAAATGAAAACCTCTTTAAATGGTACAAAACCCTTGGTCCCTTGAAATTCCAATTAACCAGGTTTCACTGTATTTTATTTAAAAACATTTATATCACTAAAGAATACTTTGGCTTTAATGTTTTAGTAATTTAACTTAAGATTTACATTTTACTATTTTTTTAATGTCATGATTATTCTTATAGTAGAGAAGTACTGATATTAAATTTGGACAACAAACTACCTATGTTTTTGTAGTATTTGTATGTTGATTAAAAATACACAACTTACTCCCTTCTTTTTCTTAGCTCTAGTAGAATCACAGAGTGAAATCCTAAGTTCTCTATCTTTAAGCATAACTTTCTCCATTTCAAGAGCTAACTGAACTGAATCAGCATCTTTGAAATTTATATACCCAAAACCTTTGCCCATGCCAGTACGACCATCTCTGACAATTCGAACATGTGATATAGGCCCACAAGGTTTAAAAAGTTTCCAGAGTTCCTCTTCTTCTGCATCTAAAATTTTTACGAAAAAAAAATATATATCTCAAGTATTCACTAACTTTTACTTGTATAGAGTCATCTTCAGGAGAATTAGAGTAAGTGTATGTTTAGTTATTTTTACATTTATTTAATAACTTTAAAAAAATTATAATACCTAGAGATGACTTACTAAAACATATGGTACTTAGTTTAATTTGTTCTATGAACCCAAATTTTTAAGTTTATACAAAATAGACGAGATATGTAGGGATTATTACAAAGTAATTTTATTTGTGTAAAAAAACTTACTGAATGCTAGGTTTCCAACAAAAATGGCTTTTGATTCATCAGGCTTTTCATCTGACTCGCAACAATGTACCCTTAAGTGGTGATCTTCAAAAAGTTCCCCATTTTCAGCCTCAGCATTTTTGCAAGATTCTGCATTTTTAAACCTAAACATAAAAAATACATAGTGACTTACATGCTTTTATTTCTTAGTAAACTAACACAGATCGAAATAATTTAGGTTTTACCTAATAAAAGCATATACAGTATTCCTATCTGGGTGAAACTCCTTTTTTATAGCTGCCACCTTTTTTGTAGTTTTGGGATCAGCAACAGGAATTCCTCTAATTCTAACACTGTCTATTTCTCCATACTTTCTAAATCGTTTTTTGATTTTTTCTTTTTTAAGATTTATGGGTATATTACCTACAAATAGGTGTTCGGTCCTTGTATTCACTAGAATTTTTTATCTCTTTATTAATTTTATTTTTAATACGTCCTGCAGCATTCTGTTCATTTTTACTTAAATGCTGCAGTTCCTGTTTGGGTTTTTTGGGAGGTGATTGTTCAGCATCACTATCTAATAAATCATTGTTTGAAGTATCTAATTTCCTCTTCTTATTTTTACTTTTTAAATTTGTTTTTTCTTTAATATTAGATGTATTGGAATCCACATCAGCAGCATTATTAGGTTTCTTTTTGGGTATCTTTATTTTAGGGCTTTTCTCTTTGGAATTAGTATTATTTTGTTTATTTTTTAAAAACTTTTTTTTAGGGCTCTTTGGACTTTTGTCCTTAGACTCGTCTGCTTTTTCAGTAAACTCATCATTTATTTCTTTTTTAATGGGAATAAAGGCCTTTTGTATGACTTTAGTTTTGTTAGGAGTATTATTACCAGAAATTAGATCTGCTAAACTTCCTACTTGGTATTCCATCGCTAATAAAAATTAGTTGTACAAAATAGACATTTTATGAAGCAAAGTAAAAAGAATCCTCACAAAACACAATCTTGTGAAGAAACACGTTTTAAACAAATTTTTCACGTTTAAAAACAACCTTTTAGGTTAATTCCTTCTTTCTTTCTCTTAATTTCATCGGCTATAGCTACCAGGGCTGTGTAACCGATAGTGAGCTTCAAGCATACATATATATGGAGACAGCCTAGCCGTGCAAGAGAGAAAGAAGAATAGCTGTATAAGAGATCGCCTTGCCGCTCGACCATGCGAACAAGCTTGCGAGAGGTAATGAAAAAAAAAAGAGTATTTCTTTCTTGCTCTACGTGCTGATTGCCTTGCACGAAGGTTATATGTCCCGCTCTGCATGCTGATTGATCGGCGGCGTATATATCTTCCGCACCAACTGATCAGCACGGAAAGCGAAAAAGAAAGGTTATACTCTTACACTTGTTTCCTTTTCTCTCGCAGGTTTGTTTGCAAGGCCATGCGGCAAAGCTACCTCTAGAAGGTATATGCTCTAAAGGTTCTACACTTTCGAGCTTAAACCTGCCAGAGGCAGCTTTGCCGCTAGGCCATGTGAAGAGCGTTGTGAGAGAAAGCCCTTTAAGTCTAGTACCTTTCTCTCTCGCTCCGCATGCTGATCGGTCGATGGGGAGTGGTATATACCACCAGCAGTTTTTTTATTTGAAAAATCGTCTGTACAATCATAATCCAGACACTGTTTCAGGTTAGAGAGATGTCTGCAACCTCATTGTCTGTTAGCCAGAGTTATTGAAAGTGTCCGTGCTCGTTTAGAATGTCAACATGGTCACTAAGAGATATCTTTAAAAAGTAAATTTTCTTCTATTGGTTATAGTCCAGAGTACAGGCCCCCCTGGCAAGTTGATTATCACATACTTTATAATTCGTGAGGAACTTCGTTTCGACGAGTCTACCACACTTTTCTCGATTCCTCCGCTTTTCGCTCGAAAAAGCCCTATATTATGGCGATTTCCCAAGGTTCTAAAAGTCACGACCACAACTTTTTTTTTTAGGTAAAGTACTGGAAATTTTGTTGAAAATGTGAATTTAAACTTATTTGTCCGACTTTTTCATGTCTACCGCTCGAAACATGCAAAAATGACAGGGTATTAAAAACGATCACCACATAGGTAATTTTTGGTAAAATTGATTGTAAATGATATTATATATTATATGACTATTAGGTTGTAATTAAATAACTGTTATTTCTTTAAAAAATTTAAATGTTAAAAAATACACCGTAAATACAAAAATATTTAAGGATAAATTTGACAGTACCATATAGTATGGAAAACAGTTTATTCATTTCTTAAATCATCTTAAAATAATTCTGTCTTTTAGGTAACTTTAAATTAAAGTTACATGTCTAAACCAACCTTATGCAAGTACAGTGAGATTATATTTAAGTTTATTTATTAAATAACAGAATCTTCATATTAAACTTTAAGTAAAAAAAAACATTCAACCATAGATCTTATAGCGGCTCTACACTTGCCTGCAAACTTTGGAAATACATGCAAACTACGTTCAATTGCTTTTGATGTATTTGAACTAATTCTTTCGTTTTTTTTTTATTATTTAAGTAAAATACAAATATCTCAAAATAAAAGAAGTACTGGCAGCTCTGCTTAAAAGTAAATAAAAATTTCAAAATGGGGAATGACTAAATGGCATTTTATTCATTTTTATGTACATTGAATATTCCTAAATTTCCTGAACTTAAATAAAAGAGATTTGATAAAGTAAGAAGTAAACGTAGTAAATTAAACAAAGCTGAATCTTCACATTGTAAGTTCCATAATTGCATTTACTATATCATTGGCATTATTCTTAAGTGCCTTTATAGCCTTCGCCCGACTAACATTGGCTTGTGACATAACAAGCTCAACATCCTTCTCTTCCACTCCAGTCTCATCAACCTCTTCATCTTCAGACTCTTCAGCAATAGGAGCAACTGAAGTTGTAGTTGTTCCAGCTGCGCCATCTCCAGCTGGGTTAACCTGGAAAAAAATTAATATTATATCTTTAGCTGCCAAATACCCAAAGAGTTTTATCCCTTATGGAAACTATTAATGGGTAATGTCAAATAACCAGATTACTTTTTAATTAATTGCAGTTTTTTAGTTACTTATTTAGAATTTGACTTTTCAGATGAAAATTAAAAAAATATATTTTACTAAATTATTTTAATAAGACTAATTATTATATTTATTTGATGGACTAAAAAATAAGAGTGTATGGAATTTTGTGCTCTGTAATAAGGAAAAGTTTTCAAAGGGCTGAAATGGTGTTTGTCTTTCACACATAATTAATTACTACATTAATAGACAATTAGACAACTAATAAATGTCTACTAAGATAAAAATTTAAGAAGTAATAAAATTCATTCAATTTTATTGTTTTTTTTAAACTGAAACATTTTTAAAAACATAGTTTGAATCTTGCAAAAAAATTGTATAAACACAAAAAACTCTGCAAAAAAGATACAGTAATACTTTTTAAAATTAAAATGGGTATAGGTTTTATTATAAAAAATATATATTAACAAAACAGTTCACAATTGTAATTTAATAATGTACTACTTCAGATTGAGGACCAAAAACATTAGATAGTATTTCTTCCGCACCCATGAGTAGATTTGAAAATAAGTTCAAAATATTCTATGACAGTGTATGTGTCGCCATCTAGTGTTATTCTTTATAATGTATCTTTTGTTTTAAAAATAAACAAGCAGTTGTTAGAAAACACTCAAAAGCGTTGTGTCGTTTTTCTTTTCACTCCCGATTCTGCGCCTTTTTAACAGGTTATGGGCCCAGAAACCGCGAAGTTTTGAAAAGTTTTGTGCTCGTTACGTGTTGTAAGTCGGTGTATATCTCATACTCTAACGATGGCGGTAAATTTTCTATCTAGTGTTCCGAAACTAAAGGGCCGAGAGAACTACAGCAACTGGGCGTTTGCCGTTCGAAACATGCTTGTGTTAGATGATCTGGCGGGTTGCTTAGACGGTACGGAAACGGACACTGGGAAAGATGGAAAAGCCTTGGCAAAGTTAATTTTAACAATCGACCCTTCGCTTTATGTTCATGTAAAAGAGACCAAGAAAACTAAGGACTTATGGACTCAGTTACAAAAGTTATTTGAAGACAATGGTTTTTGTCGCAAAATCGGATTGTTACGTGCATTAATTTCCACACGACTTGAAGCTTGTGATTCTATGGAGGATTATGTGACTCAGTTAATAGAAACAGCTCAAAGATTAAAAGGAACTGGTTTTCAAATCGACGATTATTGGATTGGATCGCTGTTATTGGCGGGTTTGCCTGAAAAATACGCTCCAATGATAATGGCCATAGAACATTCAGGAATGCAGTTGACTGTGGATAGTATAAAAACAAAGTTACTAGATATGGAACCAGCCGGTAATGCAGGAAGCAGTAGTGCTTTTGTTGGTAAAAGTGGCACTAAGTTAGGCAGCCGATATGTTCATAAGGGTGACAACACTGGTAAAAGTAGTTCAAATAGTTCTGTCAATGGAAATCCTAACCTCAAATACGTCAGGTGTTACAACTGTAAACAAACAGGACATTATAAGAATAAATGCCCAAATAAACAGACAACTGATTCAAGAAATGAAACAAAGGGCGCATTTAATGCTGTTTTTAAGTTGTGAGTTTAGCAAGCAGGACTGGTATATTGATTCTGGCGCCAGTGCTCATTTAACTGTACATAAAGAGTGGTTAAAAAATGTTTGTACAGACCCTACAATGAAAGACATTCTAACTGCTAATAATCAGAGACTTCCAGTGACGTGTTTTGGTGATATAGACATTATAACTGAAGTTAATAAAGACAGTTATGAAATTACAATAACTAAGGCTAGGTGTGTTCCAGGATTAACTACAAATCTGTTGTCAGTTGGTGAGTTAATTCGCAATGGTAATGCAGTATATTTTGATGACAATGGCTGCAAGATATATAATAGCAAAAATGTTTTAGTTGCTATTGCTCATCGTATTAACAATGTTTATAAGTTGCGAATTAAAAAGGAACCATTGTGTTTGTTTTCAAGTGCTAGTAATGAAACATGGCATAGACGTTTTGGACACATAAATTATACGGACTTACATAAAATGCAAAATGGTATTGTTGATGGTATGACATTAAGTGGTAATACAAATTCCACAAAAAAATGTATAACTTGCTGTGAAGGTAAACAAACCAGACTACCCTTTAAAAACAAAGGTACGAGGGCAAATTCTTTATTAGAATTAGTACATGCAGATGTGTGCGGGCCTATGCAGTCCAGATCTATTGGGGGCTCAAAATATTTTCTATTGTTCGAAGATGATGTGAGCAAAATGACTTTTGTTTACTTCTTAAAAAATAAGTTTGAAGTTTTAGAGCATTTTAAAGAATTTAAGGCTATGGTTGAAAACCAAACAGGCAAGAGAATTAAAATTCTAAGGTCAGACAATGGTGGAGAGTTCTGCAGCAATGATATGGAACAGTTTCTCAAAAGGAATGGCATTATTCACCAGAAGACAAATCCACATACGCCTGAACAAAATGGCACAGTAGAACGGATGAACCGATCAGTAGTGGAAAAGGCGAAATGTTTATTGTTTGACGCTAATTTAGAAGTAAAATTTTGGGCTGAAGCTGTCAATACAGCAGTATATTTGAAAAATAGGTCTGTTACTGCAATCCTAGGTAATAAAACACCTTTTGAAATATGGAATGGTAAAAAACCAAATGTTGAAAACCTAAGAATTTTTGGTAGTGAGGTAATGGTACACATTCCAAAAGCAAATAGGACAAAATGGGAGAAAAAGTCTGATAAAAAGATTTTTGTTGGCTATAGTGAAACCGTGAAAGGTTACAGAGTTTATGACCCTACTAAAAATCTGGTAACCACTAGTCGAGATGTTATTTTTTATGAACCCAGTGGTAGCAAGAATAATCAGTCTGATAACATTGAACTTAGCAGTGAAGTAACAGTTTCAGTGGGGGACGAGATTCCAAAAGAAACTGAAAATCAAGCTAAAACTAGAAATGTAGAAGATCAGTTACACAATGACAGCCAAATTGATAATTCTTGTCATTCTTTAGACAATGACAGTCGAGGTGACAGTTCTGAAAATAATGACCCAGATTTTGTTCCCAACCAGGATATAAATGTAAATAATATAAACAGAAGGTTTTCACAGAGAGAAAGGAAACCAAAAGACTTTTCGGATTATTATACCTACATGTGTTTTGACTCCAGTAATGTTGACGGTGCTCCCTTAACTTTAGAAGAGGCATTATCAAGACCCGATAAGGAAAAGTGGAAGGAGGCAATGGCTGAAGAGATACAATCTTTCAAGGAGAACGAAGCATGGCAGCTAGCAGATGTTCCTGAAAGTGGTAGTGTAGTGGATTCTAAATGGGTGTTTAAGCGTAAGGTAGATAGTGACAACAAGGTAAGGTATAGAGCTAGGTTAGTCGCTAGAGGTTTCACTCAAAAGTATGGAGTGGACTTTGAGGAAACTTTTTCGCCTGTTATTAGACATTCAACTTTTAGATTATTAATAGCTTTATCAGTAAAACTTAATTTTGAAGTTTTCCACTTGGATGTAGCTACAGCCTTCTTAAATGGTGACCTGGAAGAAAATGTTTTTATGAAACAGCCAGAAGGTTTTGTAATTGAGGGGCAGAAAAATAAGGTTTTAAAGTTAAATAAGGCTGTATATGGCCTGAAACAGTCATCCAGGGTATGGTATAAAAAAGTAGATGTGGTTTTAAATGAACTGGGATATAAAAAATCTAAACATGAAGCCTGTGTTTTTACGAAATGTCAAAATAACTTGTATACAATTATCGCATTATACGTGGATGATTTTTTCATTTTTTCAAACAATAAAACTGAATGTGATAATTTGAAAGAAGCACTAAGTTCAAAATTTAAAATTAAAGATTTGGGACAGGCTAAGCAATGTTTAGGGGTAAGAATAAACATTAATAAGGAAAAAGGGTTTATCACATTAGACCAAGAGCAATACATTAACCATCTATTAAAAAGATTTAATATGGAGGATTGTAAGGCTGTGACTACACCAATGGAAACTGGTATAGATCTTATTAAAGATGAAAATTCAAAAAGACAGTTTCCGTATCAACAATTAATAGGTAGCTTAATGTTTTTATGTGTTATGACTAGACCAGATATATCTTTTTGTATTAGTTATTTAAGCCAATTTAATAATTTTTACAATGAAACACATTGGAAAGCTGCAAAGCGTGTTTTAAGATACCTGAAATATACTAAAGATTATTGTTTAAAATATGAAAAAGACAACACAGATCTAGAGTGTTTCGTAGATGCTGATTGGGCAAGTGACTCTGTTGACAGAAGGTCATATACAGGTTATTGTTTTAAACTTTCTGGATCTGTTGTGTCTTGGGAAAGCACTAAACAGAAATCAGTTGCTCTTTCCAGCACAGAATCTGAATATGTAGCAATAAGTGAAGCCTCAAAAGAGGCAGTATATCTAAGAAATATTCTGTATGAAATTTTAGGGAAGTTAATTTGTGTTAATATGTTTAATGACAATCAAGGTGCACAGAAGTTAACAGCTAACCCTATATTTCATAAAAGAACAAAACATGTTCATGTTAGATATCATTTTGTTAGAGATGTGATTGCCAATAAGCAGATTAATTTAAAGTATTTACAAACTTCAGAGATGCCAGCAGATATTTTTACTAAGGCATTAGAAAATAAAAAGCATTGTAAATTTATGAAATGTTTAGGGCTTGTAGATATGAAATCTTTAGGTCTTGTAGATCAAAATATTTTGAACTAGTGGGGGTGTTGAAAATAAGTTCAAAATATTCTATGACAGTGTATGTGTCGCCATCTAGTGTTATTCTTTATAATGTATCTTTTGTTTTAAAAATAAACAAGCAGTTGTTAGAAAACACTCAAAAGCGTTGTGTCGTTTTTCTTTTCACTCCCGATTCTGCGCCTTTTTAACAGGGCGGGGTAAAAACATGTGGATTGATAACTATTCACTAAAACATGACACACACAAACAAAAATCGATTGACAAAATGCGCAAAAAATCGGGAAAACCAACTGAGTTAAATAAAAAAAATATTTATAGGTTAGAAATCTAATATCTAATTGATTATAAATTCTTTTTACTGTCAAATTTAAAATAAGTATCAACAGTGTTGCCGGATTTAATAATTTTGGGTCCTTGAAATTTTTTGATATTTCTTTTATGTCTGAAATATAATTGGGAAAAATAAAAAGGTGCTAAGAACAACTAACCAAAACTAACTATGACCGACTAAGGACTTTTGATTTTGTCTAAAAGGTCGGTCATGATTACTTCTGGTTGGTTAAAGCGGCTTTTTATTTTCCCCAATTATATTTCAGACGTAAAAATGCGGGAACGTATTAGAACAGACCTCGATTTGGCAACACTGCATGCTAATGTTTCTTGTCATAAAGGGGAGTTTTCGCATTATATGGAGAAAATCAATGATAATTTTAAATTTTAAAACTTAAAATAAAAAATATTAAAACACATAATTTCTCTTCTCCGCCAGTATATTTGCAATCCCTGAGGACACTAGAATATGACTATATAAAAATTTTGCCATATAATCCAAAAATAGGAGAAAACTGTATAATATGCAAGAATTACCTTTTTATTAAACAATTACTTTTAAATTTTTAGGTTTACAATGTGGAAGTGTATTTCAAAAGATACAAAAACCTGGTTACCGTCTATCACATAAAGACACAATTGTGGCCAATTTATTTATCTTCTATCTTTCTTGCTGCAAAATAATCAATAGCTTCTAATTAAAAAAAAAAGCTTTTCAGGAAACAAAACATCAATGTGCTCAGAATTCGTTTTTTTTAATGTCATACTTATTATTACTACCACAGTACCTATTTGTTTTTGTTTAGTACATAGTTTTATTTTGTACCCCCAAAGAATAAGGGGCCCAGTAAAGAGCCACTTTGAGAATAATGTTGATAAATCACTCTGTTTTAACTCATATTTGCACCAATTGAAATTGTTATCAATTTTGTAGTGTACTTTTTGTTAATAAAAAAATAAATAAAGTTAACCAATCTGGGTAGACATATATGTTGTTTTACAAATTTATTACCAAACTAAAAAATATTACTTAAGATTCAAACTCTTTGCAGCTTTTCTTCCAAAGAAATAGTTAATAATATTACAAACTAATTTCTATCTTACCTCCTTGAATTTCTCAGCAGCAGCCACTTGTGCTTGTTGAGACAGATCTTCAATTTTGGCTTCTCCAAAAACAATGTATGTATCACTTACAGGGTTCTTGTACACATCAGGTTTGTTGATAACAAAGAGAATATTCTTAGATTTACGGATTGTTACTCGATTTACACCTTGTACCTATTTAAAAAAAAATATACCTATTATTTGATTAGATAACACTTAACGATAAAACTATTTTAAAAGAAGCACTTCCCAATTTAAATTAATGAAAAGGAACTGTAAAGCCATACTTTTTTTTTAGATACTTACTGGTTTAAGTCCTAACTTTGACATTATTTTTCTTGCTTTCTTTTCACCTCTGGACTGTTTAGCTTTCGAGACCATGTCAACTGGTAGCCCTGTAGCTGAGGCCCCAGGAAAAGCTGTGGCACCTGCATTTGCAGTACCCGCATCTTCCAATTCAGGGATTTCTTCATCTGAATCACTGTCTAAAATTAAAAAAAGGAATTATAATGCTATAATTAGAAAATAAACTAACACAAATTATGTCTACCAAATTATAAATTAAAAGCTTTTACATTAAAACTTACCTGTCGAAGATTCTGCACTTTGTTCTGGTTTCTCAGGCTTAGCCTCAGCTACTGCAGGTTTCTCAACTTCAGTCATTTCTGGCATTGTATTTTAACCTAATAACAAGACAGAGGCATTTAATATTACCATGAAAGGGGAGCTCACAGTTGAGTTCAAGTTTTGTACTATTATCAGACTGCCAAGAATAAGTTCACGAAATGTTTCATTGAATTAGTGTTTGCGAAACCTTGGGCTATAATCATCATAATTTAAAATGTGGTAATTAATTGTTTTAAAAATAATAAACAACAATTTGAAATCCCGGTGTTTTTTGCCATGGTAGGGGGGATGAAGAAAGAAAAAACACTATGAATTCAAAGATGTTTCCCAAAAATATTAACACAGTTATCAATCTGGGTAATGCAACAACCAAAACAATTCACATTTTTAATAAAAAACGTAAAGATGGACTAAATAAAAATAAATTTACCTTTATTTTGAGAACAAACCGAACTTTTTTTGTTACAAAATTGACAAGAAAGAATGGAAATAAGAGAGAAAAGAGATAGATATATAAAAATGGCGACAAAAGCTGAAAACTGGCTTGTGATTGGTGCGGCTGATTAAAATGTGAAATAAGATACCATAGAAATCGGCATTACCGGCTAAGAAAATATTTAAATTTGACATGTGTCAGGCCATGGTGCCAGCTGTCTTTGACAAGTAAACCTCATTTGACGGAAGTTTGTATACGTGTTTTTTCCGATTTTACAAAATTGGAAAATAAGAAAAAATGGAAGGATCATTATTAGTGAGTTCATAAATAACTTCCACCTGGTCCCAATTAAGTTTCTAATTTTTAGGAACCGATGTTATATACTGTCAAAGGAATAGCAATATTAGATAATGATGGAAACAGAATACTTGCAAAATACTATGATAAAAGCGTATTTCCCACCTCAAAAGAACAAAAAGCCTTCGAAAAAAACCTTTTTAACAAGACTCATAGAGCAAATGCAGAAATTATTATGTTAGATGGACTTACATGTGTTTACAAGAGCAATGTCGATTTATTCTTTTACGTTATGGGAAATTCTAATGAAAATGAGGTTTGTATACTGAAAAATATTTATATTCCAAAATCTTTCGTTAATATATACATAGTTATTATAAAAACCAGCTTTTCGTTTGTGCCTTTGGCGCTTTACAATTTTACTTACTCTTCCATTTATTTCAGTTGATCCTTATGAGTGTACTTAACTGTCTGTATGATTCAGTGAGTCAAATTTTAAGGAAAAATGTAGAAAAACGAGCTGTGCTTGAAGCTCTGGATATTGTTATGCTTGCGATGGACGAAATATGTGATGGAGGGTATGTTATCTATTTTATTGGTGTTGTAAAAAAAGGGAACATTCTCGTTCGTGTCGGGAGAACGTTCACAATTATTGTGCAGGATTGTTTCCTTATGTGCAAATTTACCACAAACGAAAATGTTTCCTGGCAACTGCTTACATTTATAAATTATGTTTTAAGGGGCAACCAGTTGTGTTGGTGCAGCACATTATCTGTCATCTGTTTGGGGGTACAATAAAAAACAGCTGATTATGACAAAACTATAACATGAAAATTACTTTGATTTTATTTTTATTAGAAAAGAAAGTCATGTTGTTATCTTCTGGCATATTCCTACTAAAGACAGTTTCAATAAGTGTGCAAGAAAAAAGGAGGATCACAGTATTTTTTGTTATACTAAATTTAAAAAATGTTCTGTCCAATAAGCAGCTTTTAAATGTTTACTATGCTCTCGTTAAACCATATGAAATATACGATTTTTTACGGGTGTCAGGCTACTGAGGACACATATTTTTATTCTCCAAAAAAGGATAATCAGAACCATATTTTCATTGGGCCCCTTGGACTCACGCAGGCCGGTCTTCGTGAGTAAGAGGGTCTTAACTGTACCATGTAAAATGCTACAAAAAAAATTTCCTGCAGTATCAACTGTTCGTGCTTAGGGCACAAGAAATAATATAAAGACTGGTTTGACAGAAACAGATTGTTGGTAAATGAAAATAAAACAAACATTCTTGTATTTAGGACTAAACTCAACAAAAATAATAAGCCTGAGGAAATTAATATTAATAATAAACAAATAGCAGTTGAAAAAAGTACAAACTTTTTAGGTATTCACATTGATGAATTTTTGGATTGGTCAGGACATATAGAACAACTTAGTGAAAAATTAAATAAAATGTGTCACTGTTTTCATATTGTGTTAAAATATTTACATGTGTCTGCTAGGAAAACTTTGTACTTTGCAAATTTTGAGTCCACTATGAGATATGGTATAATCTTTTGAGCATCAAATTCAAAGATACAAAATATTTTTGTAATACAAAAACAAGCAATAAGGATAATTTTTGGAATGTCATATTTGCAGTCTTGTAGAGGGGTTTTTAGAACAAAGGGGATTATGACTGTACATGCTTTGTATATTTTTGACGCAATTATGTTTTTTATAAAAACCGAGATAAATTTAATACTGACGTTAAACATGAACACAATACCCGTACAAATAATATCAACTATCCTATTCACAGATTAGCTTTGTTTGAGAAAAGTCCTTATTACTCCTGTATTAAATTTTATAATAAATTAAGTGTCAACATTAAAAGCATATTAAACGAAAAAATGTTTAAGAAAAAGTTAAGGAAATTACTTATAGACTTAGAACCCTACAATATAGAAGATTATTTAAATATGTGAGAGATTTTTGTATAGTTATAGTTTGTATAATAGTTACTATTGTTTTTTGTGACGTCATTTCATTTTATATTTGTTTTTACATATCAATGTAATACTAAATGTAATTTGAAATAAAGAAATATAAATAAATAAATAATAATTTTAATAGCTAATTTAAACTCTCAGCTTATCAAAAAAGTTCTTTCTGTTTTAGTAGCACTGTATTTAATAAGCTGCCTAAACATATAAAGGAAAATTAATTCACATAGGAAGTTTAAAAAATCACAGCTGTGCTTTCCTTTTGATAAATGTTTTATAGTGTTAACGATTTCTATTTTTTTTTTGTCACGGTGTGTATTGTAAAGAGTCTGAGCTCCTACTTGTATTATTATTGTTTTTTTTTGTATGGTGGTGTTGTTGTTATTACTTTTATTATTTTTTTAGGCTAGCAGATACATTTTTTTTCTGTAAATGTAGTCAATGTAGTCAATATTGTTTCAAACCAAGCATTAATGTTTTTTTTATATTTGTAGTTTGTAGATTTTGAATGTTTGTCGATATTAATAATGTTTTGTAAGTCTTATTAATGGAAATAATTAAATAAATCAGCATGTTGAAGCAAAAGAGAAAGATTATACTGTGATTCTTCTTTCTCACACGCTTGATTGCACTGCCAAGCGGCAAGGCAGCTCCTAGTAGGTATATGCTCGATGGTTGTGATAGTTTTTTTTTATTTTTAAGTTAATGGCTATGTTTTGTTTGACCGAAATAACTTTATTTATCACAGAAGTAAATTACATATTTTTTTATAAATATTAGGTAAAAATTATTTAAGATTTTAAAACAGTTTTAAAATTTTCTAAAAAGTGGTTTCAAATTTAAATAAAACGTTTTCAATAATGACGTCATAGTCGCCTAAAAGACGAGAACCGTTTTAAAATCATTGATCGTAAAAAGACGAATTTAATAATGTTTTGAAATGTTTCTATAGGTCTGTTTGTTGTGTTAAATAGTGTAAAATATTTCTGAATAACTAACAGATGTTATATGTGGTGTGACTCAAGCATTTTGAGAATATTGAAAATAAAAATTCTTATTTTATCGAGAATGTTAAAATTTTTGGAAAATTGAAATTGACCATATTTAGAATTTATTGTAAAATGGGCAAATTTATTATGGTCCAATGCCTCTTGCAATAAATGCCCGAGTTTCGTTCGTTTATTCTCGTTTATGCTCGAAGAACATTCTTCAAAAATAAATTCTCAAGTATTTTACAACACTACCAATTATATATGATATTCACATAATTTATTTTATTTTTTTCTTTGGAATAATGCACATTGAAACACAACTGCATACATTCTTGAAAACATTTAAAAACTACTCAAAAAACTATTAACATAGTCAAGTATCGAAACAGATGATAAAAAAAAATAATAAAAATTTCACAAAAAAATTGTTACAAAAGTGAGTAGGTGGTTAAGAAAAGTGTATGTCACAGTTTTCTTTTTTAAATCAAGTAATCTTTTAAAAAGATATGATTATTGTTGTATCCTGCCATTTCTTAAGATGCAACTGTTACCTTTTTTTGAAATAAACAGAAGTTTTTTTTGTTGTATTTTCTTTGTAATGTGTAAAATAATTTACTATAAGTAAGCAATCGAAAAAATGTATTTAAATATTTTTAACAGTTGCTCATAACCAAAACAATTGGTGACACATTTAAAGAGGATATTTGACAATAAACTGGGGTGCATGAGTGGTTCATTGTATCAGTCAGCCATTCAGCTACTATCCGTGCTTACTCGCTTAATAGTCTTAATATACCTATTATTCCCATCATAAAAAATGTTTATTTTACCAAACATTCTTTTTAGGATTATAGTAGATGCTGATTCCAGTTCGGTAGTTTCAAAGATCGCTCTAAGAAATGATGACATTCCCATTGGAGTAGCAAATATGCTCAGGTAACCAATGCAATTCACTTCTATTTTGGTGACACGCATTTTTAAATTTGATTTGCAAATCCAGTATTATTTTAGAACAAAATAGGTTTATATTTTTAATTTTTTATATATGTACCTTTATATTATTAACATACTTTTCACACCATGCTATAATTTGGTTTGTTTAAATTTTCCCAAGGATTTCTGTCTTACTAATTTCCAATGTTATTTATAGGTCTTTCAAACAGCAAAAGAACAGCTCAAATGGTCATTACTTAAGTGAGTTTAGATTTTATGTTTATAAAAGAAAATTTTTTGTATAAAGTGTTGCAGTTGTTTTTTAAATACAAATTTTTCCCTTATTTTGTAAGATAAAATAGATATAAAGCTTTTTAATTATAAATTACATTAATTTAGACAAAATGTTCAAACAACCATGTCTAAAGTAAATTATCGTTTATTATGTATGGTCCCAAGGTCTAAAAGAAACTGTAATAGGAGCCAGATAAAATAATTTATTATGTTCTTAAGAAATAAACAACTCAAAATAAAACAATATTTTAATTAATTATTTTGTTACAAAGAAAATATTTTTTCAGTAATATCTTTCAGGATAATTTCTCTAACACTTTCAAAAACTCTTCTGATATTATTCGTGTCTGTAGCAATAGTGAAATGCACGTGAACATCTCTTGGTGGTAATTCTTCATTTATGTTATAACCCGGTACAAATCAACATTTTCTATTTTACTGGAGTAGACGCAATTTTCTGTAAAAAAAATAGAAAATACTAAGCCTGCAGCAATTAAAGACATTAAAATTTCCTCACCCAATTATCCGTTATTAGTACATGAGGATACACAAGGTTTTTGGGTCTAATATTATATGTAAATAAGGTTGGGCAAATGTTTTTAATTCTTTTTAGAATATACCGGGTGGTCGGTAATGAATGCGCCAAAAAGCAGTCCTAGTTTAAACTCGCAAAAATAACGATGTTGAACCAAATATGTCTTAGTAAAATGTTGCTCATTAATGAGATACAGGGTGTTAGAGTTTAATTTTCGAAATTGTTATTATAGATCAAGTTGTTTTTGAGATATCGACATAAAAACTGAGGATTGGGGGTTTCTGGGGATGAGGAATATGCTTTTATTCTACTTTTTGACATAAAGTGTAGATGGCGTTAGTTAAACCATATTCACACGCTGTTTCACGCTATAACTTTCTTACTATTACAGTTTTATTATTTTTTATAAAAGTATGTAATAAAGTGATGATTTTTAAGAAAAAAGGTGTCCTACATTTATTTCGGTTAAACAAACCGTTTTCGAAATATTTAAATTTAAACATTCTATTGCACAGTTAAAAAATAGTTAACACTAAATTGAGAGAACATTTAATAACGAAAAAAATAATGAAATCACTTTATTATTGATTAAGGAAATTACTAGAATTAAATGGTAGACATTTTGCGCATTTGTGAAGTAATTTCCATTATTTTATTTGTTCTTAAATGTTATCTTAATTTAGTGTTAACTATTTTTTGACTGTGCAATAGAATGTTTAAATGCAAAAATTTCAAAAACGGTTGTTTAACCGAAATAAATGTGGTACACCTTTTTTTCCTAAAAATCATCACTTTATTACATACCTCCATAAAAAAATAATAAAACGGTAATAGTAAGAAAGGTATGACATGAAAGAGCGTGTAAATATTGTGTATCTAGCGCCATCTATACTTTATGTCAAAAAGTAGAATAAAAGCATATTCCTTATCCCCAGAAACCAACAATCCTCAGTTTTCATGTCGATATCTCAAAAACAACTTGAGCTACAGAGAAATAACAATTTCGAAAATTAAACTGTAACACCCTGTATCTCATTAATGAGCGACATTTTATTAAGGCATATTTGGTTCAACATCGTTATTTTCATGAGTTTAAACTAGGATTGCATTTATTACCGACCACCCTGTATTACTAAATCAATCAATTATTACATAATATTCCTTGGGCTACTGAACAGGCATTCAAGAAGGGTCTGGTATAGGTATGTACAGGGTTTTCATTTATACAGTAAAGCGCACCGTACTGCGAACATAGGAGGCTCCTGGGCGATTTTGGATGTACCCAATTCTAAAATACCAATAATAATTTTGTGGCTTGTATTTCAATTTCCGTCTCGTTTCCTACGTGGTTCATTTTTGGTTGGGACTGTGGGGAGTGCGGTGATAAATTCGGAAGAATTATCTGCCCAGTTAGTTCTGTACTACGTTTTTATTTTTAGTAAGAGGATGCAGTGTTTATAGGCAAGTAGCAGGAGCTAGCTAGCGTCAACCGACTTCGATCGGATTTCTTATCAGCCATAAATTTAAAATTAGTTGCTTACGGGACCGCAACGTTTGCTATGGTCTTAAGAACCAAACAGTTTTTCCTAATAAAATAAAATAATTTTCTCAAATAAATAATGGAACGTAGAAGATATTCTTAAAAAAATTAATTAATGTGCATTCACAGAATAAAAAAAGAAAAACTCTTTGAAGTTATCGAAGATGCTCAAATAAACCACCTTTTTGAGCCAAACAATAACCAAGATTGTCATAAAACGCCTTCTGCCATTTTTTGCTAGAATTCTGAGGGTAATAATCCTAAAAGAATTTTCAATTTATAATTGCAATTCTTGTAGATTATTAGCCCTATTCTCCTGGAAACCATAAATTTGTGATTTTACGTGACCCAAGAAAAAAAAATCATTGTTATTTTCCATTTCCATTACAGTTTCACAAAATTGCATTCGTCTAAAATGATCATCAGAGAAAATTTCATAGGTTTTTCTTACTTTGTAGGATCGGTATCCATTTTTCTCAGCACTCTACCCACTGATCTTCTGCTCAAATTAACCTGTTTTGCAATTGTATTAATGAAAATTGTAGGATTTTTAATAACACTTGCCACTACCATAATTGCCTTCATTTTCCTTTCGGTTGTTTTCTTCTGGGACACTATCATGTTTGTGTTTTTTTGAATAACAAAAAAATGTCAGAAGGTTTTTAATGACTCGGTGAATAGTGGAAATCGTGGGAGTCGGCCTGGTTGGAAATAAATTAATAAATAATTCCCTAATTCCCCTAACAGGATTTTCACGGTGATACCATTTAATAATTTTAATTTTCTCTTCCAGTTCGTAAACATCCATTATTAATAATTATTATTTTATTAAATAAAACTTTTTGGTCGCAAATAATCGACACAGTAAAAGTTTAGCTGTCGAGCGTTCGATAGTAAAGAATTATTTCAGGAATAAACGTATTGAGTTGATCGCTTTGCCGGCCGACGCGTCTTATAATTTGTTTCCGAAAATTATTGATCGATAAGCAATTGCGGCGTTTTTAGGTACATCCAAAATGCTCAGGATTGTCCTATGTTCGCAGTCCTCTGCGCTTTACTGTATGTTAATATCCAGTTTCAATGATAACAAATGGATAGAAAAAACTTTCTTGTATAAAAGTTACATAGTTTTTCATCTTTTATCTTTTAAGCATAACGAAAGAAACAAATGAACATTAAAAAGTTATAAAAAATGAATAAGTTCACTTTGTTAAATGAAACACCCTGTATATTTTTATGATTAGTGGTCTACTCATTGTCTTTTCAAAAATATATAGTTTGCTGACATTTCGTTTAGCTATTTTGAAAATATTCAAAAAATTTAATTAATAAAATAGTAAAAATCAGCATTGCCTTGGAAGACAAATGATTTGATTTGTTTATACGGTTCGGCAGCACCTGGACACATATTGATATAACATTAAATAAAATTTTCTTTAAAATGATATAAAACACCTGTTGAAGACATCCCTCTTCAGCAATACAGGAACCTCATCTGGCACCAGGATGGACCACCTCCACACCATTTTGCACCAGTAACTTACGAAAGATATGGTTTTTGGATAGAAAGGTGTGGCACTCCTAGATGGCCTCCCAATAGTACCGTTTTAAATCCTCTGGATCTATTTTTGTAGGGTTACTTAAAAGATAAGTTTTTTATAAAAGACCAGAAAAACAAAAATCGTACTAAGACAAAAAACTAAAAATGAAATGATATTACTTAATAACCGGTCCGATTTTGTTTACAACGCGATCAATCGTAAGTTGGAGAAAAATATTTCCAAGTGCAGAAAAAATGGTGGAAGTTACGTTGAAAATTTGTAATTTTTTTATATTTTTTTTAAGTTTATACTATTATTATTTGTTTTTTAAGAAAATGCCGATTTTTACTATCAATTGTATTTTTAATTAAAAACTTGAATATTTTTAAAACGGCTAAACGAAATGTCAGCAAACTACATATTTTTGAAAAAGGCCTTTCATTTTAAATAAAAATATACAGGGTGTTCCATTTTAAAAAAAGTTAATTTATTCATTTTTCTTAACTTTTTGATGTTCATTTGTTATACTCAAAGAATAATAGATGAAACCTTTATACAAAAAGTTTTTAAATCCTTTTTGGTTGTTGTTGTAAGTGGGTGTCAAAATATAAAGGTTTAAAACCCTATACACCCGTGGTCGTCAAAGTGCGGCCCGCGGCAGGTATTTATGCGCCCCGCGTCATAGTAAATTATTTCAATGGTCAACTACATCATAAACAAAATCAAAACAATCCGGCGAACGGCGACTGAGGCTGGTCGTCCACTGAAAGCGAAAACAAGCGGCTACGAGCTCACGTGATACGAGAGTCAACAAGCGGCTATAAGACAAGCGATTTCGTGCGACAGGGGTCGTCCACTGAGGACAGCTGTTCACACTGTTCAGTAGCGATAAAGTAGCAAAGCGGAGTATACGTGTTTGCTTTCATTGTGTTTTTTTCGTTTTTTGTTTATTATTGCAATTTAAAATGGATGCAGAAGATGCGTATTTCAGTTTATTAAGGCGTCAAAGAGTCCAAAAAAAAACAAATGTGTTGGGTGAACCCTATATTGGAGAAAAGGGCCCGTCTCTTCCATTTTTACACTCGCAACAAAATGTCAACATACATAAAAAAATAACCAAAGCAACCTAGCTGACTGATGTTCGCAAACTAAATATAAAATAATCGCGCGGCTACGAGCGAAAATCCCATCCTGAGAGACTCTGCCGCGTAAGTAAGTTTACGCTCGTAGCCGACCTCTCGAAGTTGCTTGCAACGGACGAGGTTACTATTAGGTACCAGTTAGGATTCTACCCTACATAGCCGCTTGTCGTCCCATACTTTGCGGCCCGGGTGCTGACATCCACATTGTCCTGTGTGGCCCTTGGCCAGAAAAGTGTGACGACCGCTGCTATACACCAATACAGTGCACAAAATAAATTGAGTGGCAAGTCGGTCAACGTTTTCAAACTATTGAATAAATTTTAAAATGAAAATTAAAGGTTTTTTTTAAGTTTGCTTTAAAAATCATAAAAATTCTGAGAATTTTTTTATGAGCTAATGTCACAAATGATAAATTAATTGGTTGTGACAATTCTCAAAATTTCCAAGGCTTCTAAAGCAAATTTCCAAAAATAATTTTTACTTTATATTTTTAAATTTATTTTATTTCTTAAATACTGTGACCACTTACTTAAATTTTTTGAGTTTCTTTTTTAGATGATCTAAAAGCTTGCAGGGGTTACTTGATTTTGTGTATTTTGTTAGTACAAGTGCTAGGATAGTGGATCAAAACAGTCCTTTCTCGCACTCTATATGCTTAGGTTCTAAAAAAATATATCCATATTACCCAAAACTAAAATAGCGAAGGCGGATCCGAACAACGATCTTCTTCTTCCCCTGGGAGCCGTCTTTAACTACCGGAGGCAGCGCAGCCTCATGGACTTTTTGTGCCTAATCCCCCATTGTCTTTTATATCAATCCTCCCATTAGTCTTGTTCCTTCTACAAGTCTGTATAACCCCGAGACTGGTTGGTTGATATATTCCTGTGGGCTCATTTCCGGTTGCCCAAATAATGCCTGTCTTTTGTGATTCAATGCTTTACATTCGCACAGGATATGGTAGGCTGTTTCTTCCCCCTCGTCGCACATTCTGCAACTTGGGTCCCCATTGTATGAGCATATCTTGTGTAGGTGTCCTCTTAGGTTATCATGCCCTGTTAGCAACCCTACTGTTATGCAAAGTCTTTTCCTACTTTGTCTGAGTAGTTCTTCCTTCGTTCTTTTGGATGGGCCTCTTATGAAGCTTTTCCATGTCTTATTCTACTGAGGTTTCCCCAGTATTCTTCGTGTTTGTTTCGGATCCATTCCCTGGTTTGCCTCGTGCTGTGGTTTTGGTCACTCCAAGGGCAGGTTCTGGCCCGAAGTATGGTGTGGATGATCCCTGTCTCGCTAGCTCATTCGCTTTTTCGTTGCCTTCTATCCCCGAATGTCCTGGTACCCACAAGAGAGTTACTCTGTTGCGTTCTCCCAGGACTTCCAGTTCTTTTTTGGCATTCCCATGTCAGCTTGGACGTTACCTTGGGGTTTACTATGCCCTTAGCCCTCCTGTTATTTCTTTTTCACAGTGCAGTAAAGCATATATTTCCGTTTGAAATACAGAACTGTGTGTTCCTAGTGAAATGAAGAATTGTGAATTCTTCATTTCTTCTCACTGTACACGCCCGCTCCAGTTCCCTGCTCGGTTTTGGAACCATCCGTATACCAGATGATGTCTCCAACCGTGCCGGGGAGATCGGGTTGCTGCCACTTACTTCGATCTGGAATCTCTACCTCGAAGTTTTTGTTGAATGAGTATTGGGGAATCATCTGGTCTGTTCTCTTGTCCAGAATGTTGCCGCCAACCTGACTTTTTATGTTGTTGTGTCCCAAACTAGCGTAGACACCAGTTGGTTTCTGTTGCAGTCGGAAGTAGCTCATTCTTGCCTCTCCCATCACTATAAGGTTAAGTGGTGGAAGGTCTAAGAGACACTCCATGGCTGCTGTTGGGGTTGTTTTAATTGCTCCTGTTATAGTTAAGCAACCAAGTCTCTGTACCTTGGCCAGTTCTGTAACAGCAGTTCTTTGTCGCATTTTGTCCACCATACCAGTGATGCGTATGTTACCATAGGCCTTACCACCATGGTGTATAACCAATAGACCATGTTTGGTTTAAGGCCCCATGCTTTCCCATGAGCGCGTCTGATTAACATAAGAGGCATCTCCGCTTTCTTTCTTATCTTCTGAAGATGATGTTTCCAGGTAAGTTTAGAGTCTAGGATGACACCTAAATATTTTACCTCTCCCACAATCTTGATTGTTTCACCTCGTAGGATCAGGGGTCCTACGCCCTCTAGATTTCTCCTTTTGGTGAAAGCAAATATGACTGATTTAGAAGGGTTTATGTTTAGCCCTGTAAGATGGTTAATTGCTAAAATATTCTATCCACATAATCCTTAACCTTACAATAAGGATGTTACCAATTCTCAGTGAATCATTTAGAATACACTTTTACTATTAAACCATTTTTTTCATAAGTTTTTAACATACATCCTAATTTTAAACACCTACTAATATTTTATGCCGCATAAAAAGCTTTGCTCTAATATATTCATTTCTGCAATCCCAGTCTTCTTTTTTGTCGGGTGCATAATTTTTAAACTCTGGAAATTCTTTTTCTAATTTTCTGTGTTGTTCCAGTATCTTCTTTTCTAAAAGATCTTGTTTATTGAGGAATACGATAAGTCCAGCTTGTCTGACAAATCTAAAAGGAGTAAATTTACATAAATATAGATGCATTTTGTTAAGTTTAGATATATCATTATAATTATTGGTTAACAATGGAGTGCTCAATACGCTGCCTAATGGGTGCTTTGAGTTGAAAAAAAAATATTAAACTTTCTAATCATTGCAGTTTCTTATACTGCGTGGAGACATAACGCTTACTTAACATTTTTAATAGTTTATTCTTTTGTAGCAGTAAAAAAATAATAAAAAATAAATAAGAATCTCAGTCGCTCAAAAGGATATTTTCACATTTTTTGCAACTTTCTTAGTTGCGTAGAAACAAAATATCTGCAAACGGTTTGCCAAAGTTTTTAATTCCCCATTTTACAAACATAAACATTCTACAAGTTAAGCGTAGTTCATATACTTGCGAAATGCGATTTGCGAATTGCGAAACTTGTTCTGATTGGTCGATTTCAAATGTGTCAATTGTAGGAGGTCTAAATCTTAAGTTTTTTGCGATTCGCAATAATTAAAATCTAGGGGGGCGTGGAAAATTGTCAGTTTTATTGGTCGACTTAAATTGACAGTTTGATAATTTGGAATCCGAAAAATTGACTTTGACTTTAAGATTTGACGAGCATGCAAAAATTAAGATACTCCTTTGATTTTGGCGTTGCCCGCCCAAAGATTAGGTTACTATATATATATAGACCGGGTCCGTTGGTTGTGGTTCGAATCTCACGTCAAACTATAAGTTCGCCGGCTGGAAAAAATCACAGATGTTAGTTCAGAAGTATCAGTTATATTTGCATAAGGTGGCTTTATCCCGCGTTGTCTAAAAGGTGATGTAAAATGCAAATTCTGCATGTTTTTATGCTTTTAAAGTTCTAAAATAAAGGAAACTAGGGTGTTTCAATAAATTCACCTTATAAGATGCAATTATGAAGGTCAGTGAATGCAATAGCCCTTCTCCTTTACTAATAAAAATATTCAACTTAATCCTTATCATCCACTGACCACCAAAGCATTATAAATGTTTATTAAAACAATACACAGAGAAAAACCGAGAATATGGTACAATATTGTTAAAAAAATTATTTATAAATAACACAAAACAGTTTTAAAGGATAATAAATTAAAACGTCAATCTACTTAATACTTGTCAATACTTTTATCTTGCATCTTGCCAACAGTTCTATCACTAAATCCCTAGAAAATTCGCAGTCGCAGCGCTATGAAATACCAAAAAAACCGGCGGAAAAATTTTGCGAATTCGTAATTCGGAAATCGCATTTCGCAAGTATGTTATGTACTACGCTTTATGCTTTTTGTTTAAATGTCAGTAAATCCGTATTTTACTCGACTGTGTAGGCGACCGCGAAGTTTCATTTTTCCCCCGCCGGAGCTCTATTTTTCACTTTCCCGTCGGCGGAAGAAAAAGTGTTATCATAGCAACATAGACAGGGTGATTTACGTTGAGTGTCCTATTAAAAGTTCTGAAGAACCAAAAAAAGAATTTTTTGAAATGTGGCACACGGCCATAACAGGTGATAAGCTACATTTTAAACATATTTTGGCAAGTGTAGCATTGCCAGATCTAACAGAAACCAAGCAACATTGTAATTTTAAATAGAACACCCTATTGTTTATTGCATCTTCGGATTCTATACAAAATGTAAAGTAATTTTGGTTAATATTTACTATACCTATTTCCTACTGTTAATGAGAAAATAATTAATTACTGTTTTTTTTAAGGAACATCACCATGTCAAAAAGGTTTAATATTTACGTGCGTAACCAAGCTGGATATCAGAATTTTTTGGTTAGACAATGCATGTATTTAAAAGATCCACGTGCTATATTGGCGATATATCTTACAGGGTGTCCCGAAAAAATTGAATTTTTACCGAAATTAAATAATGATTAAAACTCAATTTTTTAAATACAACATACTGTTTTTATCCCATTTTCGAATAGACCAATAATTTACCTACAAAATGTCCATACATGTTTCTATACCCATCTGCCACCGTTTTTTAAATACAAACGAATTTTAATTTTTTCCCTGTTTTTAAATACCATTCACAATAAACCACCGGCTTAATTTACAATTTACCTAGATAGGCCATGGAAGTTTTTATTTTAAATTGTCCTTCCAACTATTTTACATATTAATTAAAAATTATAAATTTTGTTTAATTAATAAGAATTAAAAAAACGTTGGCAGATGGGTATAGAAACATGAATGGACATTTTTAGGTAAATAATTAGTCTAGTCGAAAATGGGATAAAATACAGTATGTTGTATTTAAAAAAATTGAGTTTTAATCATTATTTAATATCGGTATAAATGCAATTTTTTGACACCCTGTAAAATATATTGCTATAACCACCTGTATACTAACCAACGAACTCAAGGATTCATTGATACAAACAAACAACAAAACAAGCGTCAACAACTCGATATTTATCTAAAATTTTTATCTATTACTCATTTGAATATGTGTACTAACTCAATAATAGGAGACACAATTAAAAAAAATATATATTGTTTATGACTGACAGCTTTATGTTACATTACTATAGCAACTATTCACCGACACCGGTCTAAGCCGCCTGCGAGCCCACTTATCTTTAATAATTATTACTATTAAATGGAGATGTTTTGGATTAATTTGTCGACGTTTGAAGAAAAAACAGCATATTTTATATGAAGGAAAAGTGATACTTTTTTATTTACTCACTCCGTTCGGCCATTAAACACGAGCGCACCATGAAAAGTATCACTTTTCCTCCATTTAAAATAATATATTATTAATGACAAAAATGTGTTCTCTAGTAAAACGGCGCAATGGTATAAAAATCATTTCATTAATGTTTTTTGATGTTTTAAATTCATATTTCATTAAAACCCTTCCAGAAATGGCAAAACCATCGTTTTTTTGATCATAACGACCTCGGTATTTACGACAACGTGATGGTTTAAACAAAAAAGATAAGATAATTAAAATTTAGTTGTTTTTTAGTACAATTTTAGAATTTTTTCCAATTAAAAAGTATGGGCGGTGTGCCCGTATGCAATATAAAAAAATATTATTGCCCACTTTTCCGCCGCTTGCAGATAAATTACATATAAATAAATTGATATACTTTTAATTTACATTACTTGCTTCTATGAATATCCTCAAACAAATCAAATGCTTCTTGTAAGCGATTCTTGGTTGGATCTTCCCTTAATTTTTGATCAAAATCGCTGGAACTTATCAGAAATAATATGGCTTGAATTCCATCAAAGGCTTGAATCCATCTTTTTCTGTGACCTTAAAGAAGTATTAACAAAAATGTATTGTATTATTAAGAATTATGTCGCTTTTTAAGGAAATAATATACAAAGCATTACAAATTCTGGTACGTGAATAGTGTTGCAAATGGAAATATTTCCAGTGGAAATATTTCTATGGAAATGGAAACAATGGAAATTTCCGAACGTGTTTTGGAAATATTGGAAATTTTGAAAATACAAAAAAAAAATAAGAATGCGTTTTAAACCATCAAAACAAAGATTTCTATATATTTCGTATACTTTTGCGCAGTACAAATTTCACACTAGAAAAATAATTTCCGAAAAAAAACGTATATTATTACGATTACAAATAATAAATTCTCGATCTCGGGATTTACCGATTATTGCTTGTTGGCTCTTAAATTTAAAAAAAAAATCATTTTTTTCGTTGCTATGTTTTAAGAAACAAAAAAATCACTTTTAACCTGCATTTTCTATCACACATTTACAGGCTTTTTTTATGAATCTTTTTTTTAGTTGGGAACCTGGATTTTTTATAACATTATTTAAAGCTCCTTCCGGACTAAGTTAATAAGCGCTATGTAAAAAATGAGTCTTCATGGCTTTCTTTCCAATTAGGTACGTTCTTTTAACAAATTATCAAACTGCGTAATTTTGTCCTTATCCATCTCACTATCTCTTACCGTCCTGGGAATCATCATGCCATGTTACTCGAATTTATAACACACTATAAAATTATTGTATAAAC
The DNA here is from genome assembly GCA_019359885.1 of Listronotus oregonensis. NCBI lineage: Eukaryota > Metazoa > Arthropoda > Insecta > Coleoptera > Curculionidae > Listronotus > Listronotus oregonensis. Next base: position 42,576 of record JAHBCN010002580.1, read on the forward strand.
CTCATACAGGGTGTTTATTTTAGCGATGGTTTTCCCCGGTAACATTTTAATTTTTTGGGAAAAAATAAATTAATTGTTATATCAGTATTTGATAAAAATATGCAATGTTTGATCTATTCACTTTCGTTTTGACCGGAAATGACAATTACTTTTAAAATTTTAAATGGCGCCACTGGTATATACAGTGTGTCCCAAATTGGGCCTACATGTATTGGTAACTCGGGAACCATTAGAGCTACAGTGTTGGTTAAATTGGAAAAGTTTTAGACAATTTAATTGCAGAATTAAATCTGCTTTCAGATTTTATTCATCTTTTATGGTTTTTGAGATAATTAAGAAAAACCAAAATGGTGCATTTTTAACTTTTGCCTATAGCTCGCAAACTACCAATTTTACGGTTTTAAGATTACTACATTATTAGAACACCTTTTTAAGAAGAATTTAATTTAAGTAAAAATATTTTTCTAACTTTATTCGTTTTGGAGATATATACACAAACTTTGGATTTTCATACGGACGCCATATTTACATTTTTGAAAAGAGCTCTTCAAGAGTTTTTCATTGATGTATCACAAGTCTAGGTTTTCAGATTGCTTAAGCCCTAAAAACGATAATTTTTGTTAATTTGATAGTAGGCTTAGACTAGACTGCGTAATGGCCGCCTCATTTCATAAAAAACAATTGATACGCATCCGGAGGGGCATCAACCTAACCATAGACATTTAAGATTCTTAGTGATGAACTTGTTACCCTATGGATCTTTTGTGAGAGCGAAATTCAAAACTTATACAAAAAAAGTGATGCTTTTTGCAAAAATTAATACTTCCTAATATTACTTTAAACTGATAATAATTAAACACAACTGTAAAACAAAAATGTATCAGTAAACAAGAAAATAAAATCACAGTACATGTCTTCCTCAATTTTCCACACATTTCTCGCATTTTTCCAACACCTTGCGGGTTACTCGGCGTAACGTGTTTCGGTTGATGGAAGCAAACACATCACGTACCCTGTGTTCTAGTTCCAGCCTAGTTTCGGGCGGGGAAAACTCGTACACGTCATTTTTTGCGTGTCCCCATAGGTAAAAATCAGGGGGTGTGATGTCCGGTGATCTAGCTGGCCAAGCAATTGACCCATTATTAGAAATTATGTTGTCGTTAAAGGTATTTCTAAGGACCTCCATCACCTCCCTGGTACTGTGCGCTGGGCATCCGTCTTGCTGGATCCACAAATTATTCATTTCATTTGGCGGAACTGTATTTCTAATGGCCGGTAAAATCTGTTCTTGCAGGAGTAGCAAATACCTATCTCCATTCAGAGTTTCTTCAAAAGTAAATGGCCCAATTAAACAGTTGTCTAAAACAAAAAAATAAATGTTTTATCTAATTGTGAGACGTAAATTAAAGGTACATTTTTAAATTACCTATGATGCCACACCAGACATTAAAGCCAAACCTTGTTTGTAGCCGTCTTTCTTCTAAATTATGTGGATTTTCTGTATCCCAGCAGTGATAATTGTGCCTATTAAAAATTCCACAATTTGTAAACCGGGTTTCGTCTATCCAGAGAACCTTGGATTGGAATTTGGGTATCTGTTGACATTTAGTAATAAACCATTAACTAAAGGTGATTCGTCTATTGAAATCATTCCCCTGAAGACCCTGGACAATACGTGATTTGTGTGGATAAAAACGGTGTTTTTTTAAAGAAATGTGTGGAAAATGGAAGACATGTACTGAGATTTTATTTTCTTGTTTACTGATACATTTTTGTTTTACAGTTGTGTTTAATTATTATCAGTTTAAGGTAATATTAGGAAGTATAATTTTGCAAAAGCATCACTTTTTGTATAAGTTTTGAATTTCGCTCTCAAAAAAGATCCATGGGTAACAAGTTCATCACTAAGAATCTTAAATGACTATGGTTAGGTTGATGCCGCTGCGGATGCGTATCATTTGTTTTTATGAAACGGGGCGGCCATTACGCAGTCTAGTCTAAGCCTACTATCAAATAAACAAAAATTATCGTTTTTAGAACTTAAGCAATCTGAAAACCTAGACTTGTGATACATCAATAAAAAGCTCTTGAAGAGCTCTTTTCAAAAATGTAAATATGGCGTCCGTATGAAAATCCAAAGTTTGGGTAAATATCTCAAAAACAAATAAAGTTAGAAAAATATTTTTACTTAAATTAAATTCTTCTTGAAAAAGTGTTCAAATAATGTAGTAATCTCAAAACCGTAAAATTGGTGGTTTGCGAGCTACAGGCAAAAGTTAAAAATGCACCATTTTGGTTTTTCTTAATTATCTCAAAAGCCATAAAAGATAAATAAAATCTGAAAGCAGATTTAATTTTTTTAAATTAAATTGTCTAAAACTTTCCTAATTTAACCAACACTGTAGCTCTAATGGTTCCCGAGTTACCAATACATGTAGGCCCAATGTGGGACACACTGTATGTTCTCATAGTTTGAAAGATTTGCTCTTCTGAGTACAATGACTCCTCTGAAGTAACTGTTTGAAATTTTTGCTTCAAAATATCAAGTTTTTTTTTACGGTAAGATGTTCAAAGTACTTCCAAGTAGCTATGGAAAAACTAATTCAATTGTTTTTTGTTATTTATGGCTTCTCCTACAAGGTAAAAGTGTGGTATAGTCTGTCTAAAAGTATACGGTGTTAGCTCTTGCCTTCATTTATGGATTATACCTGCCGACAGCAATAAAATTACGGATCGGTATATAGGTATTAAAGGACAGAACATTAGGGACGGACTTTAATAATATAAAGATTTATAATTTATTGTTTATTTAGGCAAGTATAATCTTAAAATTACATTAAGAAATTAAATATATGCCAAGTTTTAATAAATGTATAACTGCATTATCTATACATAATTACATTTTTATTCTAAATATCTAAATCTAATTCTGTTTCACTATCAGAGTCATCATTGAGATTAATTACAATAGGATTTATGTTGTTTTGGATAGAAATGTAAGAATCCTCAATTTTTATAATGTGCTGTAGTGAATTTTTCCAGCTCTCAACTGGTATGTTAATAATTACATTTTTTATCAAATTTATAACACTGGGACTTAAAGTAGGTGTAACATTTTCTGCTCTGATCTTTGATTTTACTTGGTTCCACAAATGCTCTATGGGGTTAAACATACAGTGATACGGAGGAAGCCGTAAGACAGTATGCCCAGCCTGTTCAGCCAAATTATTACATACATATTGTTTTTTAATTGCATATAAATTTAGGACTTCCAAAGATGCGCTTTTTTGTAACTGAATTCAAAATAAATATCATTTTCTAACAAATATTCCTGGATTTCAGTTTTTGAACTTGATGAAGCTGGTGCTTTGTGTAGCAGACGGCTGTGGTAGCTTGCGTTATCCATGACAATAGCACTGTTGTTTGGAATATTTTTTAAAAGATAATTTTGAAACCAGTATTCAAAAAGTTCTGCACTTGTATCCTCATGATAATCCAAGCTAGAATCCTTAATATTCTTTGCAGACAACAGCAAGCAGTTTGGTACAAATCTGTCTTCTGAACCAGCGTGTATTATGGTAATGCGTTTTCCTTTATTTAAAGGTGTTTTCGTCTGACAGTTTTGACTGGAATCAATCCATCCTTTGGATACTGTGTCGTGTGTATCGAACCATGTTTCATCAAGGTATAATGGATCTGTTTTCTAACCTATATCTTTTAATTTCTTGAAGGTAATTAAATCTCCAAGTGCGTAATCTGTGCGATTCCATTACTTCTTGTCTTTTGTCTATTTTGCGGCATTTAAATCCCATTTTACAAACAACTCTATAGAGGGTGGCACGGCTATATTTATATTGGTTTCGTCTTCGTCTAGCTTCTTTTTCAGTTTATTCAAGGTAGAATAACTCCTGTTTCATAAAGACAATATATTTTCCTTCCTATTAGGTCCTGATCACTATTGTCTATACGGTGAGATTGAAAATCACTACGTTTTTTTCTTTTGTTCAATTCTGCACTAATAATGATATTGGAGTTTTTGTAAGTAGACAGGTTTCTTTTAAAGCTCCTTGTTTCATTAGACCTCTACTGATTAAAGTTTCATACATATTTTTCACAACCTGTCTTGCATCTAATGACAAATTATTTCGTCGCGACATAGTTATATTCTCGTAAAACAACTTTTTCGAAACGCACAGTAAAAACGGTTATTCAATACTGCCACTAAAATATTAGCCAACATATTTATATGCGTAATGGTTAATACTCAAGAAATACCTGGCCCACCCCTGCCCTTATGAACAAAGGGGTTTACCCAATAACAATAGGTAATAAAATCGTTAAAGGTTTATTGGGGCATGGTCCGTCAAAAGCCATAACGATATACTTTAAGACAGATTATAACACTGCGGTAAATTTAGTAATTCGTGTATTCTGACAAGAAAATACAGTCTTGTATGTCTGTCGTAGTGTCGTCAGCCGCTTACCTTAAATCAATTTTTTCATGGCTACTTAAATTAAACTTATTCGTTTTATTATAGATATATGGCAGTTTGGACTGGATGTTAAGTGTCAAAAACTACATATTAGGCGTCGCGTCGCGTCGTTGTATTCAGAATATCAGAATACCAAAATAAGAGAAAATACTAGTCATTTCCGGTCAAACCGGCAGTGGTACAAATAGGCTAAACGATTCTGTAAAATACCGACGTATAGTCTGTCGCAAAGTATATCGTTATGGCTTTTGACGGACCATACCCCAATAAACCTTTAACGATTTTATTACCTATTGTTATTGGGTAAACCCATTTGTTCATAAGGGCAGGGGTGGGCCAGGTATTTTTTGAGTATTAACCATTAGGCATATAAATATTTTGGCTAATATTTTAGTGGCAGTGTTCATTAACCGTTTTTACTATGGGTTTCGAAAAAGTTGTTTTACGAGAATATAACTATGTCGCGTCGAAATCATTTGTCATTAGATGCAAAACAGGTTGTGAATTATAATATAATTCACAACCTGTTTTTCTTCTTCACTAATAATATTATTATTGGTGAAGAATTGAACAAAAGAAACAAAACGTAGTGATTTTCAATCTCACCGTATAGACAATAGTGATCAGGACATAATAAGAAGGAAAATATATATTATGAAAGCGGAGTTATTCCTACCTTGGATAAACTGAAAAAGAAGCTAGACAAAGACGAAACCAATATAAATATTAGCCGTGCCACCCTCGATAGAGTTGTTTGTAAAATGGGATTTAAATACTGCAAAATAGACAAAAGACAAATAGTAATGGAATCGTACATATTACGCACTTGGAGATTTAATTACTTTCAAGAAATTAAAAGATATATGTTAGAAAACAGATCCATAATTTACCTTGATGAAACATGGTTCGATACACACAACACAGTATCCAAAGGATGGGTTGATTCCAGTCAAAACTGTCAGACGAAAGCACCTTCAAATAAAGGAAAACGCATTACCATAATAGACGCTGGTTTAGAAGACGGATTTGTCCCAAACTGCTTGCTGTTGTCTGCAAACAATATTAAGGCTTCTAGCTTGGATTATCATGAGGATACAAGTGCAAAACTTATCTTTTAAAAAATATTCCAAACAACAGTGTTATTATCATGGATAACGCAAGATACCACAGCCGTCTGCTACACAAAGCATCAGCTTCATCAAGTTCAAAAACTGAAATCCAGGAATATTTATTAGAAAATAATATTTATTTTGAATTCAGTTACAAAAAAACGCAACTTTTGGAAGTCCTAAATTCATATAAAATTAAAAAACAATATGTATGTGATAATCTTGCTGAACAGGCTGGGCATACTGTCTTACGGCTTTCTCCGTATCACTGTATGTTTAACCCCATAGAGCAGGGGTCTCCAAACTTTCCAGCCTTAGGGCCATACTGATTACTCCAGTAAGTTCCGAGGGCCAAAACCATATTATCATTGTTGCCGGTGGTAAGAAATGAAATAGTCCACATGATGAAAAAAAAAGTCCGAAAAAAAAGTACACAACGTTTAAAAAAGGCTAAATCGGACTAAAGTCCGCAAAACGGCAACACTGCATATTATTAATTTTCCTGTCATTATCTGTAATATCTAGATTAGTCGTAGAGTACGAGCCATGAGGAGTAACGTGACACGACATCTGGTGGACACAAGCGGAAATAGGTAGTACCTTCTATCGCTAACAGATGGCGCTAATAGCACGTACAGAATAATCTCGTTGGTTCGAGAAAGTTCTGGTGTCTTCTCTTCCACTCACTTCTAGATGGCAGTAATTGGAATATATAAGAAGGCTAGTGGCGAACCACAAGTCAGTTCCTATGACACTGTTGTTAAATAAAATATTGATACCTCCTTAAAACGTGTTTGTGCGTGTTTAAGTTTAAGACATCTTTATAACAGTATTTTGATTTGAATTGTTGCTTTTGTGTGTGAATTAGTAGTATGGAAAAGAAGCGAAAAATTGATAGTGAATGCAGAAAATTCAAAGATCAGTGGAACATTCAGTATTTCGTAATTGAGTCCAGTAACAAGGCGCTATGTTTGATTTGCAATGAAAGCATAGCCGTTCTCAAAGAATATAACATTAAACGTCATTATGAAACAAAACATTTTCAAAATTACTCAAAATATACAGAAAGTTTGCGGACAGAAAAATTCGAAGCTATGCAGCGCGGATTGAAATCGCAGCAATCTTCATTTACAAAACTCAAAACTGAACAAGAGGCTGCAACTCGTGCCAGCATTCGTGTGGCTCTTGAAATTGCAAAACGTGGTAGGAAAATTCAATATACTTCTGCCTTGGAATGTTAGTCAACATGTGTCAAATACTTCCTTGCAAAAGGATTTTGAGTGGTTTTCTTTGGCCTTGATGAGTCAACGGATGTGTCAGATACTGCTCAGGTGTTGATTTATATTCGAGGAGTAGATAAAAGTATGAGTGCACGAAGAACTTCTTGATATGTATATCATGGCACAACTACTGGTACAGATATTTTTAAAGGAGTTGAAATGGCCATTAATCAAAAGAACCTTCGATGGAAAAACTTGAAATGTATTACAACTGATGGAGGCAAAAACATGAGTGGGAAAGATAAAGGAGTGGTCGCTCTTGTGTCAAAGGCTGTAGAAAATGACGGTGGTTCAAAACCATTAGTCTTACATTGTATCATTCATCAACAGTCTTTGTGCGGAAAATGTTTGGATATGTCTGACGTTCTGAAACCAGTCATATCAACTGTTAATTTTATCAGATCTTTTGGGCTGAATCACCGACAATTCCGACAATTTATTGAAGAGATTGGAGAAACTGACTTACCTTATCATACTGCCGTACGCTGGCTTAGTTGTGGGAAAGTCCTTCAGCGCTTTTTGAACTTCGAGCAGTGATCGAAATTTTTTTCAATGAAAAGCATCGCCCTCTTACTGAATTACAAAACAACGCATGGCTGTGGAAGTTAGCATTCTATGTTGATTTGACAAAACATGTGAACGAACTGAATTTGGGATTGCAAGGAGAAAACCAGCATCTTCCTGATTTATACACTAATATCAAATCATTCGGAAGAAATTGAGACTGTTTCAATCACAACTACGAAGTAAATGTTTTTCACATTTTAAAACATGTGAAATATTCAGCCACACTACTGAGACTGAGTTTCCTATCGATTTTGCAATCGAAACTTTGAGTGCTTTGAAGATAAATTTTGATACTCGTTTCTGGACTTTGATGCCATTGCGAATCAAATTAAGATTTTTCAGAATCCTTTTGATACTGACATCGAAACCCTAGCCCCGGAACTTCAAATGGAAATGATTGATCTACAATGCAGTGATATAATTAAGAACAAATATCAAAACTCATCTTTGTTGGAATTTTATAAGAGTCTTCCACTGACACAATTTGATAATTTGCATAAATTTGCTCGTGGTCTGTTTTCTGTTTTTGGTACTACTTATTTGTGTGAGAAAACCTTCTCCAAAATGAAGTACACAAAAAATGTTTACAGATCGAAATTAACTGATGAGCATCTTAAATCTCTTTTAATAATTGGTACAAGTAAAATTAGTCCACAACTACAAACTATTGTCAGTGGAAAATCTCAATTACATAAATCTCATTAGTATTTCATATGTCATTATGTTTGTTATAAGTTATGTGATTATTTAAAATGTATAAAATGTTAGTTGGATTCATTTCAATAATTTGTTAGTTATTATATACTGAAGTTAAATTTTCTGCATATTATACATGTCTTTACTCATTACAATTCTGTGTTTCTTTATCCAACTTATCACAAAAACAATAACAATAAGCCTCCACAATGTTATGAGTTAGCGGAGTTAGCCCATGACCATATCAATGTAGATGTCATATTAATAATTATTCAACATAAAATTAGAATACTTCAGTAAACTAAATTTAATTTGCTATAAAAATTATTTGTTCTCTAAAAGGAGTTTTCAAGTATGCAGCTCTCCGCGGGCCGGACAAAATCTGTCCGCGGGCCGGATGTGGCCCTCAGGCCGTAGTTTGGAGACCCCTGCCATAGAGCATTTTGTGGAACCAAGTAAAATCAAAGATCAGAGCAGAAAATGTTACACCTACTTTAAGTCCCAATGTTATTAATTTGATAAAAAATGTAATTACTAACATACCAGTTGAGAGCTGGAAAAATTCACTACAGCACATTATAAAAATTGAGGACTCTTACAATTCTATCCAAAAAAACATAAATCCTATTGTAATTAATCTCAATGATGACTCTGATAGTGAAACAGAATTATATTTAGATATTTAGATTAAAAATGTAATTATGTATAGATAATGCAGTTATAAATTTATTAAATCTTTGCATATATTTAATTTCTTAATGTAATTTTAAGATTATACTTACCTAAATAAACAATAAATTATAAATCCTTATATTATTAAAGTCCGTCCCTAATGTTCTGTCCTTTAATACCTAACCGATCCGCAGTTTTATTTCTGTCGGCAGGTATAATCCATAAATGAAGGCAAGAGCTAACAAGGTATACTTTGAGACAGACTATACCAAATTTCATTTTTTAATTTTTAAAATGAAAATGTTACCAGGGGGAATCATATCAGCATATGACCGGTTTAAATCTTATTATGTCCAATGATTTCTGTAAATCTTTACGATTGGACATAAAGTATAAAAAATGTCTTAATTGATTTTTTTTATAATTTTTTTGTACTTCAAGTGCTTGATATCTTGTCTTTTACCATACGACTGTATATGACACAAAAATTATTTAACAGTAGGTGATTTTATTAACAATACTACATAGGTAAAATTTTAAGCTTCATACTTTAAATTTTTAAATTATTATTTTTTTGTTATCATGTCAAAGGTCAAACAAACACAAGTGTTACAATTGCACTATTAAAGGGTTTTATAATAAAATTAAAGATGTAACATTAGGATTAAATTTGTATTCAATTACGATATATGTAGAACCTACAAAAGTTAGGTCATGCTGAGGACAAAGAGTCCGAAGATGCAATATTCGCGCATATGCATTACAACAGGTTAGAAAATACCTAGTTCCTATTTTTCTTGTACTTTTTTTGCTATTTAAGCCATTATATCTTGTCTATTACGTACCTCTTTGTCCCCCAACGTCATACATCCAAAATTTGGCTTTACTTCCTTCAAATTTTGAAAGAGGAACTTCAAATTCTATTTTTGATATAACCTTAGTTTCTACACGGCAGAATAGAATATCTTGGTTATCTGGAATATAATCTGGTTTTCTTATTTCATCAATTCGGTTTAAAAAACTAAAAGAAATGATATATGATTAAAATAAACTTTTAAATTTAATAAATGAAGATTGTTACTTTTACTGTGTGTTACTTTGATTAGTTATTTATAAATACAGTAAAACATATAAATCCTAAGTAAGGAAGAAAATTAAATACAGGTGTTAGCAAAGTGTCACGAAAATAGCGCACAATATTTCTGGGGCTTATTACACATAACATACACATAAAACTTAAAACATACTCTTATCTGGTCATTCTCTAACACTTTTAATAAAGAAAATCTGAATTGGCCAATTCCCATTACTGTATCAGTATGAAATCCGTATGTCCCTTTTCTATTACCAATTTTTGTGTTATCTGCTAACAGGGTGTCCCACGACGAACCGACGCGGTCAATTTCTCAAAAACTTAGCAAGGGAAAATTTTGAAAATTTGGTAGTTTACTAATATCAATGAGAGCAACTAGTCTAAAATATTTTCAAGATGGTGGCACTTCCGGTTGTACCGGAAGTCGATGCTAACTTCCTTATTTTTAATGGAACACTCTATATATAATTGCATTTTTGGATTCCTCAGAATATTCTAGCTATATTTCGTGTATAATATGCTATACCTAAGTCTAACCGTTTTCGACATATCTTGAATTTTATGTCAAAAATGACGTTTGCAGACCCCAAAATAAGGAGAAATTTTTCCTATACGGCATTCTCTATTATTTAATTTGAGTTGAAATCCTTGTGAAAAGAGGCCCAATTTTGTATATTGAGTGGATATTTTGGGTGTAAATTAATACAGGGTGACTAAAAATTAAGTACAAAAATTAACTGATAAAAAACGTAAAAGTCATTTTTTTCAAATAAAAACCCCCTACTTTTATATTTTCATCGTATTTAGCATTAAAAAATAAGGTAACTTTGTATTAAGTGGTCTATTCCGAAAATGTATAATTTTCGAAATAATTAACAATTTAACATTTTGTATTGTAAAAGTGCTGTACGGCTCTTAAAGTTTGTTATTAGTGGCCATGACGGCGGGACGCGGCGAAAAAAGGCAATCGGACGTAGAAACGTCACTATTTAGTTTTGACAATTAGTTGCTATTAGATATCAATTATGCCGGTTCGTTTAAACTACACGCACGAAGATTATTTTGAACATTTTGATCATTTACTAAAATAATTGTTTTTTTTTTAATGCATAGTTATTGCTGGTATAAATATTATTTTATTAGTTTTTAGATAATAAACAAATTTAAATAACCTTCGTGCGTGTAGTTTAAACGACCTGGCATAATTGATATCTATTATATCTAATAACAACTAATTGTCAAATCTAAATAGTGACGTTTCTACGTCCGATTGTCTTTTTTTCGCCGCGTCCCGCCGTCAGGGCCCACTAATAACAAAATTAAAGAGCCGTATAGCACTTTTACAATACAAAATCTTAAATTGTCAATTATTTCGAAAACTATACATTTTCGGAATAGATCACCTACTACAAAGTTATCTTATTTTTTAATGCTAAATACGATCAAAATATAAAAGTAGGAGGTTTCCATTTGAAAAAATCGACTTTTTACGTTTTTTATCAGTTAATTTTTGTACGTAATTTTTAGTCACTGTATTAATTTACACAAAAAATATCCACTCAATATACAAAATTGGGCCTTTTTTCACAAGGAATTCAATTCAAATTAAATAATAGAGTATATGCCGTATAGAAAAAATTTCTCCTTATATTGGTGTCTGCAAACGTCATTTTTGACATAAAATTCAAAATATGTCGAAAACGGTTAGACTAAGGTATAGCATATTATACACAAAATATACCTAGAATTTTCTGAGGAATCCAAAAATGCAATAATATTAGAGTGTTCCATTAAAAATGAGGAAGTTAGCATCGACTTCCGGTACAACCTGAAGTGCCACCATCTTGAAAATATTTTAGACGAGTTGCTTTCATCGATATTAGTAAACGGACAAATTTTCAAAATTTTCCATTGCTAAATAGACACCTAGGTGTTATGCGAGATGCGCTAATGGAAAAATTATTTGGTCGATTTAAATGATATATAATATCAGCAAGATGGCGTTCCAAGTAACAATTCTCAAATAGTAAGAGAATATTTAGAAACCACGTTTCACAAAAAATTGATTAATACCAATGGACCTCTTAGATGGCCTCCAAGATCACCCGATCTTTCTGTGTTCGATTTTTTTGGGTATATGACAAATCACTTCTATAAGAGACAATACCACAAAATTGAACAACTTCAAGAAGCTACTCATCAAGCGTTTAGGCTTTTGCAGGGTAGGCCAATTACTTTATTAAATGCATTACGAAAATTGAAAGTGTTTAGAACACAACGGAGCTTAGTTCGAGCAATTTTTTTACTTTAACAAAATAAAAATGAGTTAATATATTATTTTGTTTTATTTTTGGTTAGTTATGTAATATAAGAGTTATGTAATAATTTAAAGTTGTATAATAAAAATAATGTTCATTTTGTTTTTTATTTGCGGGCAAAAATGTTAAAATTTTTCCTGTTTAAAAAAAATAAATATGGACTTTTACATATTTTTAATAAGCCCTTAAAAAGAGGAACAAGACAAAGAAATAATATATAGAGTGTCTCATTAAAAAAAACACAAGTTAGGGACGTAACTCAAAAACAAAATATATAAAGTTTTTAGAAAAAAAGTACTACGCCACTGAATTCTACATAAAAAACTTTATTTTATTTCACCTTATTGAAAAGCTACAAAATAATAGCGTAAAGGAAAGCGTCAAAAATGACAATTTTTAAAAATCGCCCTGTATCTCAGAAACTGAGGGGCCTATAAAAATTTCGTTTTCAGCAGTAAAACTTTTACAAAAAATAGAACAGTAAGCCTCAAACCCTATCCTTTTTTATAATAAGGGAGCTGGATAGAAAACACGAAAACTGGACATCCTGTACGTTATTTTGTTTGGACGAAAGTCAGTACCCGGGTATGAAACGACCGGTCTTTAAAAACATCAGAAACATCACCTAAACCTAAAGGTTAGATATTTTATTTTATTTTTAAATTATTAGCGATTTATAAACTAATAACTTTTTAGACCATATGATTTATTTGTTTTTTACTATTCTACTTTAATACTTACTGTTCAGCACTGTCTATTAGTTGATATTCATTCGAACGCTGAAATGTTTCTTTTACTCCCTCATCGGCCCATGCAGTTTTAACATTATCATAATATTCCTATTAAATATACAAAAATAAACATATTTATGAGATGTATGTAACAACAGCCTGAGAGCTGGCACCAATTTTTGGGTATTGAGCAAGTTATGATAAAAATAAGGTCGGTCCCTACTTTTTTCTACGAAAAGATCATTAAAAACAACCCTCTCATTCCCCTCCTAATTAAAATAGATCTGTACCCTCCTGCGATTTTTTTTATATATGTATTATTAATACATTTTAGAAGTTTAATCAAATTAAAATGCTTAATTTGAGAAAAATTGGAGCTTAAAGTGAAAAACGATTTTCCGCAATTTCGTAAAAATAGCCATTTTCTTCAAAATAACTTTAACAATACTGGAGATACGAAAAAAATGCTAGAGTACCGAATTATAGCTTTTTTAATAACAAAGACTTTTCATGACATACATTTTTCTATACAATAAATATTTGGCCAGATATGGCCGTTTAAAGCCTCTATTTACGAGCGAGCACCACCTTATTCTAGCCCTTTAAACTCATTCCACTTGAAAACTAAGGGATTAAAAAGGATTTAATTTACATAGCCTTGTAGCTCTTAATAAAACCCTACAAAATTATTTTTGAAAAAACTTTCTATCATTAAAACTAAAGGAGCTATGTTTAAAAAACCAATCAACTTTTTTTTCGAAAAAGTCAAATAGCCCACTTCGGAGCATAATATTCTATAAAACCGGTATACTTTATGCTTTTACCGGTATAATTTTTGTTTGCAAATCTACTTTCTTTTCCTATTTATATCTATTATATTGGTTTATAAGAATTGCAATGTTGTAAGGGGTGATTTTTAAAGATTGAAAATTGGCAAAGAATGAAATTGGTTATATTTCAGGCAGTAATATTCTTAATTATTAAATATGTCAAGCTATTAATTTTTGGGAATAGATCTTTTTTTTAATTAAGCTATAATAAGGGTTGATTTATAAGGGTCGAAAAGTTGCGAAATGAAATTAGTACATATTTTAGGCAACAGCATTCTAAAATTAAATCACTATGGTAAATTAATCATTTTTTAGGGTAATTTTTTTTTAATTTAAGCTCTAACAAGGGTTGATTTTTAAGGGTTAAAATATTTTAAAATTGTATTTTAAAGCATTAAACAATCATTAATCAACTAATCCAAACCAAATTTTACCCATCTTAAGGTTTAAAATGTTATTTTATAAGTTTTGACAATTAGGGGTAGTTTTCACCCTTAAAAAACAAACAGCGCACATCACCATGAAATAGAATTTAAAGTAGAGGGTTAGAAGCGCCTAATTCCATTAACGATGCAGGGCACAAAAATTGCGAGGTTTTGCAATTTTTTAGCTTCATTTCCGGGACAATAATTTTTTATCATCAAATCGTTTTAATTTGTCAAAAAATTTTCTTTGTAAATCTCATAAGGGGTGTTTATTTAAAGGTTGAGTTATGGTAGTTAAATATTTATTTTAACGTAAACTGTTAAAATATTTTTTCTAGAATAAAAGCGTTATTAAATAATTTTAAAATGCAAAAACATTTTTTTTTTGGAAATTCGTTATTAAGGGTGAGTTTTAAGGATTAAAACGTTCAAATATAATGTTAGATATAACTCACAACATAAAAATAGATTGATTTTACATATTTAGCCATGATTTTAATTTACATAAGATCTATTTCTATGGTTTTTTTAATTTTTTAGCATAAGGGGTGGTTTTACCCCCCAAAAATAAAAAGCACACCCTAAACATATATAAACTTTGATCTAGAGGGTAAAAGCAACTAAATTTTTATAAAAATTGAAGCTGTAGAAAAAAATCCGGAGGTCAAACAGCTTTTTACTCCCCATCCACTGTACTAAAAACTCATTATAATAGGTGAGCGAAAGCACTTACAGTTTATCTCAAATGTGCTAAATGCAATTTTTGGGTAAAGAGGTGTGGACGAGATGATTCCAAGGAATTGATAATGGTTTAAAAACATTGTGTTATAACCAAATTGCAAATACATGCATTTTTTTTGGAAATTTTTTTTTGTCCGATTTTGAAAAAAATGATATTTTTGATAATTTTTGATTTACCTGCATTTATTTTTTCATCTTTTCCGTAAAATTTGAAACACCAATTGTATCTAAATTCTTTAATCATCAGTTTGTGTCGGCTTTTATAATATCTTTTTTTGGGAATTCCCTATGGTACTTAACTTTTAAAAGAAGGGTTTTTAGATTTTATATAGGGTTGTTTTTTTTTAAAACCTTTTTAAATTTTTTTAATATTTAATAACCCAAAAATTTTTAACCTGGTTTTCGGCCAAACACAGTTTTTTGGAAATTTTATAAATAATTTGGGTAGGTTAACTTTTAGACCTTTTAAAATATTTTTTGTTTCCGTTTTAAACCTTTGGTGTTTTCAGCAAAATAAAGTTTTAAATTTGGCTGAAAAAAAAATTTGGCAAAAATAGTAAAACCCTTTCTCGATTCGCATTCAATGGATTCGAGTTATATTTGTGGAAAAAGTTTTTGCAAAAAACCTTTTTCAAAAATAATTTTTTTGACTGGTTATTTGGGTCGTCACAATGGTCGGTGTACGAAACGAGAAGCATAAAATTGAATTAATAATTCAGTGTACGAAACGAGAATATTTCAGGTAAATTTTTGAAGTGTACGAAACGCAAGTGTACGAAACAAGAATAAATCTTTTATATTGTTATTGAATAAATATAAATATTGCTACAAAAGAAAAATCTGGTCATTAGTGTACATGCATAAAATAAATTGCAAACGTTTTTTAAGCAACAATTTAAACCATTTTTAAACTTACACTAAGCACATATACTAAAATGCAATATTTAAACAGTTTGAAACTTATTTATTTATACTTTAGTATGTAATACCATATTCCTACCTCACTATATTCCGAAGGTTCCTCTCGTCCTAAATTTAATAAATATTTTATTGATATTATAGTTTCTTCTCGTCTGGGTTGTAATGGTGGAACTATTTTGTTCATATTATCTAAAATATCATAAATAGATTCATGAATATTCTGCTTGACATATCGAATTCTTTCTTTTCGATCCCTAAAAAAAGAAAAGGATATACAAAAGCTGACAAAGCTCCGAATAAAAGAAATTTTAGGAATTGTAAGGGAAGAGTAAAATTTTTTGTGTCCTAGAAAATAACACTAGTTAAATAAGTATAATGGACCCCTCTGCATAAAGTTTATTTTGATCTAAAAACACGTTAAATATTTACCTTGTCTAGTAAAGAACCATATTCTAAATATCTTTTTTAGAAAAAAGTTAGTTTCGGTGTAATTACAAAAGTTCACGTCTGGGCATGTTAATTTGACGTCAGACCTAAAAGCCTTCTATGCAAGGTCTGCCTAGTTCCAATATTAGATTTTTTGCTTAGTTAATTTATTGCAACAGAAAATCCATCGCGTTCCTTTGTTCTAATTTAAGATAAATCGGTTTAATGACAATTAATAAGTGATGTAAAATTTGCGGAAATATAAACAGTAAAGCTTCGCTAATCCGAACTCCAATAATTCGATTTCTCCACTAATCCGGACAAAAGCGAAATTATAGTTATATACATTTGGTATTCCATATCCGGGTTACCTGTGATTCCGGAATCCGGGTCATGTTCTGCGATTCGGGATCTTGAAGAGTTGATTACATTGCCACAGCTAAATACACTGCAGATTAAAATACCACATGCACAAGATCGGCCTAGCGGAAGACGCCGAGTGCCGCATGTGCATGGAGGGGGACGAATCGGCAGAACACATACTGTGTTCGTGCCCACCAATGGCACGACTATGATTCGCAATCCTCGGCAATGACACTTTGTTGCCGGGGGAGGTGAAATATCTCTCTCCCAACAGGATCATCAGATTTATTAGGAGTCTGGACCTGGTGGGAGAAATATAAAAGGGTGTGAGCCACAATAGACCGATCGGTCGCGGTGGAAGGGGTGTTATAGCCACTCACTCTAAACCTACCTACCTAAGTAAAGACACAAATCATTTAGTTATGATCAAAGAGACATGGCTGAAATAAGTAATAGGTATGCTACGGATTGTTACGACTGAAAATAACCCAATGATAAAATCGGTGATCAATATTTATGGATCAATGGAAATGAAGAGCATTTACAATTGCACAGTGATGACAGCGACGAGAAAGTTAAGAAAGTTACTAAAGCTAAAAGTAAAACATGAGTAGGTTATTCGTTGCTTTAGAACATGACTACAGTGGGTTGAGGAGAATGGAGTAGAACTGAATATCTTGTCTATGCTACGCCCGATACGAGAACGGGAAATGCATGCAAAGCAAGTTTCAACAGACAAAACTGATTTTTTTAAGTTTTACACTTTTTACCTTAAATATATTTGCCTTACTTTCTGTATACGACACAACTTATTTTAGTGTATGTTTAGAATAACGAGTGTTCATTTTTGGTAATATTTTATATTATGAAAGCAGTTTGCATTTTGGGTTAATAAATCCCTAAAGTACATACGTTATTAGTATATTTCCTTATTTTAAAAAGACTTTAATAATCCTGATGTTTTACTAATTCGGATTGCCTATAGGATTTCATTGATTCAGATTAGATAGCTTTACTGTATTTAAGAAATATTTCCGGAAATATATCAGGAAACATTGAACATATATGGATATATTGGAAATATTAAAATAAAAACAATAAAACTCAAAAAATTAAACCATTTACCATTCGTGCTTAGATTTCAAAATTCAACAAAGAGTGATTTTTGACAAACGGGTTAAGTTAAATTTCCGATAGCAAGTATCCGAAGCCAGGCAAAAAATATCCGACTCAAAATCTGAGCACGAATGGTACTTGATAAGACAATTTCGCAAATGAAATAACAAACTTGGAACCAAAATAATAATTAATCAGCAATATAAAATATGGTCGCTACTGAGGTAACGATTGACAGATCTGTAAAATTATCGATTTTTAAGCCACAGCCACATTTTGCCTTTTTCCTTTTTATCCGATGGCAAATTTCGATTTTTGACATTGCAAATGTTATTTATACATTAGTGCTATTGTCATCCAAAAATTAAAACAAACAACACACTAATATCCATAAAAGTTTATGTATCAAAAGTACAAAGAAAACAGTAAGTAGTTATACACGAACACGAGAATCAAGTTGAGTAACTTGATCAAGTGGGCGATTATCCGAATTGGCATTTTAAAATTAAACAATTCCCCTCTTTCCACTTTTTGTACTTAGTATACGTGATTGCTCAAAATATAGGGTGTTCAAAAAATGCACAGTCAAATTTCAGAAGTGATTCCTCATTAAAAATATTTAAAAAAAGTTTACCTAAATATAGGACCGACAAATGCATGTTTCCAAGGTAGGTAGGTTTAAAGTGAGTGGACTTTTTACGCCCTCCACTGCGACCGCTCGGTCTATTGTGGCTCACACCTTTTTTTATTTCTCCCAATAGGATCGGACTTATAATGAATCCGATACCAGATTGGGAGAGAGTTCTTACATCTCTTACTCGTGTCGCTACCGGACACGAGCACAATGTGTTCTGATGTGTCCTGGTGTCCCTGTCTCCTGAAGAGTATGACGAGCAGACGATTAGATCCATCATGCCCTCCTCTCCCGGTCTAGTGACGTGGTAGCTACCAGGTCCTTGTTACAGGAACCAGATGTTCTTTCTGAGGCCGCATCTCCGGCCTTATCTATGAAAACGGTCCTATCCGCTTTCTGTTTAAAGCCAGGGAACCCTTTTTCCTATAAAGGCGGTTCTGTCCGCCTTCTGTTTGGATTCAGGGAACCCTTCCTAAGCACCTGTTTGTTCGGGATGGATTAGCCCTTCCTCGTGAAACAGGCGCCGGTGACTTCAGGGGCACCTTACGAAACGAATTCACCCGTTTCGGTCGGCGCACCTTTGTCTGCTTTTGACCTTGAGTGGCACCTCTCGAAACGGATTTATCCGTTTCGGTCAGGCACCTTTGTCACTTTTTTCCTATGAAAGCGGTTCTGTCCTTTTTCTGTTTGGAGCTAGGGAAGTAATGAGAGGTCGCCCTGTATCTCAGAGGCACCGTTGGGGACACCTGTTTAAGGCACAGGATGTCATTCACTCATCAGCACGGTATGCTAACACCTTGAGTTAAAGCTTGTGTTCATCTTAGCTTCGGATCCCGTTCCATACGCTAGCCAAAAGAGTTGCCGATAACCAGCAACTCTAGCGCATGTTCCAAAAGATCCTACTGGGCCCAAACGACGATGTGTGAACACAGCGGTTGGGTAGTTTCCAAGATACAGGGTGTTAAACTTTAAAAAAAAACAAGTTTTTTGTAAATAGCTTAAATATCTTGTAGCCGATTTTCTTGAAATACCGATAAGTATTATTTCTAGTATTAAGGACCTTATTTAGGCCCAAATAAATTAACATTTATTAAATCCAGTGGCGTCTTACAGGCCACCTTATCGAAATTAACGGTGAAAAAAATGTACACCACTGATTTCATTGCATTTTTTATTTATGTATTTATTTATTTTTTGATTCAGCAACTTAAAATACAACTTTTTTTGTCCTTAATATGTTTCCAATCTTGCTTCGTTTTCAAGAAAAAAAATTTAAACCAATTCATTGCAAGTCTGGAACCCATTTATAGTTTTTTTTTTTAATGGGGACCAGAGACTTGCAATGAATTCGGTTAGATTGTTTTTATCAAACACGAAGCAAGATAGGAAAAAATATTAAAAAATAAAAAAGTTGTATTTTTAGTTGCTTAACCTTAAAAAATATAAATAATTTGCAAAAAGAATCAGTGGCGTACATTTTTTCACAATTATTTTGGAATAGGTGTCGCCTAAAACGACACTGAACTTAATAGTTTTAATTTAATTAGGCCTAAATTAGGTCCTTATTAGTAGAAATAACACTGACAAATTTAGGATAATTGCAAAAAACCTATTTTTTTAAATAAGTATATTGTATCTTAGAAACTGTATTATTGTTTTAAAAAATACCAGAAAGCAAAAATAAGATTATAATCTATATGACTAAGCAATCGATATTTCTGGTAATAAAAGAGGAAGAACTGTATAATATTATTTTTTAATTATTCAAAAACTGGAAAAGAAGATAACAAACTTATAGAAGAAAAAAACCTTACTCGTCGGAAAATCCGTTAATATGTAAGATTTTCATTTGCTTAATAATAGTAGTCTTTCCAGATTCGCCAGTTCCAAGGAGTAAAATTTTCTGCGTTTCCGCAAACACCTTCGTATATTTTCTTGCTTCTTCTTCATCGGTTGTCTCCACTTCACGACGACAACATAGTGCCATTTTTTTTAATTATATTGTTTGTTTTTTTAAACACAATCGCAATTATTTTTACTAGTAATAAAATACCTTATTGACGGATTAAACAGTATTAAGCTACTTACTGATTTTTTAATCTTATCTAGTTATTAAGAATTAAAATTTGATGAATAAAAGACGGTTAGTTTATTTGATTTGTTCACAGGTTTAAATAGAATTATCAGGTTTTTATCTGGATTTTATTCTCGGATTAATGTACACATTTGTTAAATTAATAAAATTTTGGTCAACAATTTTCCCTTTTTTAAAATAACACCGTTTCCTTTAAAAATCCTTGGAATTTGTAACATTAGTGTTTTAACTTAGATTACAATAGGCCCACTAGGTACCTTGCATATATTTTTTATTAGCTCAGAATAACGACGACTTACTAAATGTCCTTCAACTGGAAGGGCACCAAACATTGGGATACGCAGACGATCTCGTCATTATGGCCCAAGGAAAATTTAACAACACTGTTAGGGATAAAATGCAACAGGCCCTAAACGCAGTCACCAGATGGACGAGAAAGGAGGGACTAAACATAAACCCCTCCAAATCAGCCATAGTTGCCTTCACCAAAAGGAGAAATCTAGAGGGCTTAGGACCCCTAAACCTACGAGGTGAAGCAATCAAGATTGTGGGAGAGGTAAAATATTTGGGTGTCATCCTAGACTCTAAACTTACCTGAAACCAACATCTTCAGAAAACAGGAAAGAAAGCGGAGATGACTCTTATGTTAATCAGACGCTCTCATGGGAAAACATGGGGCCTTAAACCAAACGTGGTCTATTGGTTATACACCATGGTGGTAAGGCCTATGATAACATACGCATCACTGTTATGGTGGACAAAAATACGACAAAGAACTGCTGTTACAGAACTGGCCAAGGTACAGGGACTTGCTTGCTTAGCTATAACAGGAGCAATTAAAACAACCCCAACAGCAGCCATGGAATGTCTCTTAGACCTTCCACCACTTAACCTCATAGTGATGGGAGAGGCAAGAATGAGCTACTTCCGACTGCAACAAAAACCAACTGGTGTCTACGCTAGTTTGGGACACAACAACATAAAAACTTAGGTTGGCGGCAACATCCTGGACGAGAGAAAAGACCAGATAATTCCCCAATACTCATTCAACAAAAACTGCGAGATAAAAATTCCAGATCGAAGTGAGTGGCAGCAACCCGATCCCCCGGCACGGTTGGAGACATCATCTGGTATACGGATGGTTCCAAAACCGGGCAGGGAACTGGAGCGGGCGTGTACAGTGAAATGAGGAATTCACAATTCTCCATTCCACTAGGAATACACAGTACTGTATTTCAAACAGAAATATATGCTTTACTGCACTGTGCAAAAGAAAATAACAGGAGGGCTTACAAAAACAAGCGGATCTGCATAATAACAGACAGCCAGGCGTCACTAGGGGCACTAGTAAACCCCAAGGTGACGTCCAAGCTGACATGGGAATGCCAAAAAGAACTGGAGGTCCTTGGAGAACGCAACAGGGTAACTCTCCTGTGGGTACCAGGACATTCGGGAATAGAAGGCAACGAAAAAGCGGATGAGCTAGCAAGACATGGATCATCCACACCATACTTTGGACCAGAACCTGCCCTTGGAGTGACCAAAACCACAGCACGAGGGCAAACCAGGGAATGGATTCGAAACAAACACAAGGAATACTGGGAGAACCTCGGTAGAATAAGACATGGAAAGGGCTTCATAAGGGGCCCATCCAAAAGAACGAAGGAAGAACTACTCAGACAAAGTAGGAAAAGACTTCGCATAACAGTAGGGTTGCTAACAGGGCACGATAACCTAAGAGGGCACCTACATAGAATGGGGACCCAAGTTGCAGAATGTGCGACGAGGGGGAAGAAACAGCCTACCACATACTGTGTGAATGTGCGTTAAATCACAAAAGACAGGCACTGTTTTGGGCAACCGAAAATGAGCCCACAGGAATATATCAACTAACCAGTCTCGGGGTTATAGTGACTTGTAGAAGGAACAAGACTAATGGGAGGATTGGTATAAAAGACAATGGGAGATTAGGCACAAAAAGTCCAAGAGGCTGCGCTGCCTCCGGTAGTGAAAGACGGCTCCCAGGAAAAGAAGAAGCTCAGAAGAACACTTTATATCTAAATAAGACTTCTGCCTAGTAATTTTTTATAACTAAACTTTATAACAGGACTCCGAGTATTTTAAATTAATATATAAAACGCTCGCACCAAAACATCATCTGGTTATTTAAATACCACGTCACGTCATAGTGTATCAAACAATAATTTGTGCAAGGTGCCTATTTTGCCATCCCAACCAGCACATTTATCTTAAGATTCATCCCTTTTAAGATAAAAATGTTTTATAAAACTCCTATAGAGGTTTGAGATATCACTATTGGTTGTATTATTGCTTTACACAAGACGACTAGCCATCAGGGGCAAAATAGTACAAACTTTTGGCGTTAAGAATATTCTCAGACCTAAATAATAAAACTAATTTATTAAAGTTCCATGTCATTCTGTAAGAACCTTAACAGAACTTAAGTTATAAGGGCTAAAGGTCATATGTGTATCTATAGAGCTTTTAAACAACAAATTAATGTAGGCTTTACACAGTACGTTCCAAACCATATGTATAAAGAAAAAAATTGCAGCATACGCTTTTATTTCAATTTTAACTCTGCATATCTGTAAAAAACGGCGGTGTAAAAAACATTGACAAGAACATTAGTCTCTTTGTTGATTCTTAGCTCTGCTTTAAGTTAGGTTAGATGCGTATTTCTAGAATAATAAATTAAAATGAAGCCCACATTTTGCAGTGCCACTTTCATATTATTTTATGAGGGTAACGGCCTTTCCGGACAACTCGAAAGCACCAAGAACATTTGTTTTTAAACACAGGTCTAAATGCTGAAATGTCTCCCGTTTGTAAAAATCCATATTTTAATTTAATCAGCTGTTTTTTTATAATTATTAGATATAATATTACTTACGTTATACATACACCAGGAAAATATTAACGCATGAAATTAAGTTAAACCCACTCAACAACTCACTTTAATCAATGTCAAGCCTCACTTTCGCAATGCTTATCGATTTAATAACATCTCCAGCACGATAAAGAAACGTTTTTAAAATAGTTATGGGAACGTCGCAGGTACGTATAGTCTGTCTCAAAGTATATCGTTTTGGCTTTTGACGGACCATACCCCAATAAACCTTTAACGATTTTATTACCTATTGTTATTGGGTAAACCCATTTGTTCATAAGGGCAGGGGTGGGCCAGGTATTTCTTGAGTATTAACCATTAGACATATAAATATTTTGGCTAATATTTTAGTGGCAGTGTTAAATAACCGTTTTTACTGTGCGTTTCGAAAAAGTTGTTTTACGAGAATATAACTTGCCTTTATTTATAGATTATACCTGCCGACAGCAATAAAACTGCGGATCGGTAGGTATTAAAGGACAGAACATTAGGGACGGACTTTAATAATATAAAGATTTATAATTTATTGTTTATTAAGGTAAGTATAATCTTAAAATTACATTAAAAAATTAAATAAATGCAAAGTTTTAATAAATTTATAACTGCATTATCTATACATAAACACATTTTTAATCTAAATATCTAAATCCAATTCTGTTTCACTATCAGAGTCATCATTGAGATTAATTACAATAGGATTTATGTTGTTTTGGATAGAAATGTAAGAGTCCTCAATTTTTATAATGTGCTGTAGTGAATTTTTCCCCCTCTCAACTGGTATGTTAGTAATTACATTTTTTTTGAAATTTATAACACTGGGACTTAAAGTAGGTGTAACATTTTCTGCTTTGATCTTTGATTTTACTTGGTTCCACCGTAAGACAGTATGCCCAGCCTGTTCAGCCAAATTATCACATACATATTGTTTTTTAATTGCATATGAATTTAGGACTTCCAAAAGTTGCATTTTTTTGTAACTGAATTTAAAAAAAATATTATTTTCTAACAAATATTCCTGGATTTCAGTTTTTGAACTTGATAAAGCTGGTGCTTTGTGTAGCAGACGGCTGTGGTAGCTTGCGTTATCCATGACAATAATACTGTTGTTTGGAATATTTTTTAAAAGATAATTTTGGAACCAGTTTTCAAAAAGTTCTGCACTTGTATCCTCATGATAATCCAAGCTAGAATCCTTAATATTCTTTGCAGACAACAGCAAGCAGTTTGGGACAAATCCGTCTTCTGAACCAGCGTGTATTATGGTAATGCGTTTTTCTTTATTTGAAGGTGCTTTCGCCCGACAGTTTTGACTGGAATCAACCTATCCTTTGGATACTGTGTCGTGTGTATTGAACCATATTTCATCAAGGTAAATTATGGATCTATTTTCTAACTTATATCTTTTAATTTCTTGAAGGTAATTAAATCTCAAAGTGCGTAATCTGTGCGGTTCCATTACTACTTGTCTTTTGTCTTTTTTACGGTATTTAAATCCCATTTTACAAACAAGTCTATGGAGGGTGGCACAGCTAATATTTATATTAGTTTCGTCTTCCTCTAGCTTCTTTTTCAGTTTATCCAAGGTAGGAATAACTCCGCTTTTATAAAGACAATATATTTTTCTTCTTATTAGGTCCTGATCACTATTGTCTATACGGTGAGATTGAAAATCACTACGTTTTTTTCTTTTGTTCAATTCTTCACTAATAATAATATCCCTTATCGATGATATTGGAGTTTTTGTAAGTAGACAGGTTTTTTTTAAAGCTTCTTGTTTAATTTGACCTCTACTGATTCAAGTTTCATACAAATTTTTCACAACCTGTTTTGCATCTAATGACAAATGATTTCGACGCGACATAGTTAAATTCTCGTATAACAACTTCTTCGAAACGCACAGTAAAAACGGTTATTCAACACTTCCACTAAAATATTAGCCAAAATATTTATATGCCTAATGGTTAATACTCAAGAAATACCTGGCCCACCCTTGCCATTATGAACAAATGGGTTTACCCAATAACAATACGTAATAAAATCGTTAAAGGTTTATTGGGGTATGGTTCGTCAAAAGCCATAACTATATACTTTGAGACAGACTATACCTGATTTAAGTCCAGCAGGTTTTTTCAGAACATTTTTCTGTAAAAACAATATAAAACAAAGTCATAACTAATTATAATAAACATAAAACCTCAAGCTACCTTAGCAAAACAACAGCCCAATGTAGTTTGTAAGGTCACTCCGGTAAACGAGCTAAGATCTCAATTAAAATTGTTATTTACCTCGCATAGGAGTGAACTCCGGTCTACCTGGCTAATTTGTCCCTCGATCCTGCACAAGGAAAAATAAAGGAAATAAAAATAAAATGAAATGTAAGTAATACAAATTGTAAAACAAATAATTATAAATAAAGCATTATGAAATTGGAAATCGGTTTGACACTAGAAACAGCGCACTGACTTTATAACATTAAGACAGACCAATTTGAAGCGCGGATGCAAACTGATGCTGCCAGGTGTAGACTTTTCAAAAGAACACAACGGGGCAATACGAAATTTAGGCTAAAAAAGTATTTTTTACATGAAAAATAGGACAAATCCCAGGACTTTCAAAATAGGTCAATATAGAACATAATTTTATTTTAAATTTTTTTAGATTTAAAAGCAATTATTTTTTTACCCGTTGTAAATATAAAGCTTGCATTGTGACTTTATCACTATAAAATTCGTAGACGTTTACTGCAAAGTGTATCAAATCAAACCTTTTTAGCTATTTTTTATGTTTTTTTCTTTTCAAAGAGCACCGAATTTTCATTTTTATACTGATCCAACTATAATAACAGTCCAATTTCACGCGACAGAGGATCATGGGGATATGTTGGACAAACACGATTCGTCTATGACATCGCTTTATTACATGGGCTTCATAATAAAAAAATTGAATGTTTTTCTGTAGACGCCATTCATTTTTAAATATTTCATACTTTAAACGTGCCACTCGCACTGTGTTGATTTAAATGCCGTATTTCTTTATACAGGGTGTAAAAAGTATGATGCTCATCATTTTAGTGGGCGATAGTGTAGCTCAAAATAAGTCGAAAAGTTTATATAACATATGTGTCAAAATTTGACAGATTTTTGTCTAAACGATGTTAAAGTCATGCACTTTGAAAGCAGTTATTTCTGTAAACCGTAACAACTGGCAACTTTTGTCATAATCGCTTATCAGTAGATTCATTTGATAAAAAAATAAACTAAATTTTAAATGCTTTAGTCTACAAATTAAAAAATAAATAAATAATTTTTCAACAATTGTTCTCCCAGTTAAAAATTTAAAAAACAATTGGCAACAGAGCTATCTTTGTGCGTAAAGTCAGTTGTCCAAAGAAGCTCACCGATCCGGCCACGATATGTTTTAAATTCAAGACAAACGTATTGCAAGTGTACCAAAGAGTGATGAAAACGGAATGTGTGCGACCGAGAAATCGTATTCTTTAAGCAAAACAAAAAAGTGCTGTTTCAAAACATAATAATTTGTGTTCTTAAAATGGAAATTAGGCCTATTCTTGTGGTAAGTACAATTATTTACTACAAATTATTTACAAATAAAAACCAAACAATAATTGATTGTTTTTTACTTAAATTTAATATCAAAATAAATTGCAGGAAGTAATTTTTATTATTTGTATGTACTTAAATGAACATCTCCTTAAAAAAAGTGTAAACATGCAAAAACACAAAAAACGTTCGAAGTTGAGACTCGCACATCATAATAAAGATTGAATGTTTTTCTGTAGATGGCACTCATTTTTAAATATTTCATATTTTAAACGTGCCACTCGCCCTGTGTTGATTTAAATGCCGTATTTCTTTATACAGGGTGTAAAAAGTATGATGCTCATCATTTTAATGGGCAATAGTGTAGCTCAAAATAAGTCGAAAAGTTTATATAACATATGTGTCAAAACTTGACATATTTTTGTCTAAACCATGTTAACGTCATGCACTTTGAAAGCAGTTATTTCTGTAAACCGTAACAACTGGAAACTTTTGTCTTAATCGCTTATCAGTAGATTCATTTGAAAAAATAAACTAAATTTTAAATGCGTTAGTCTACAAATAAAAAAAAAGAATAATTTTTCAACAATTGTTCTCCCAGTTAAAAATTTAAAAAAACAATTGGCAACAGAGCTATCTTTGTGCGTAAAGTCAGTTGTCCAAAGAAGCTCACCGATCCGGCCACGATATTTTTGTTTGTTTTTAAATCGGGAAAATATGCCGATATGTTTTAAATTCAAGACAAACGTATTGCAAGTGTACCAAAGAGTGATGAAAACGGAATGTGTGCGACCGAGAAATCGTATTCTTTAAGCAAAACAAAAAAGTGCTATTTTAAAACATAATAATTTGTGTTCTTAAAATGGAAATTAAGCCTATTCTTGTGGTAAGTACAATTATTTACTACAAATTAATTACAAATAAAAAGCAAACCATAATATTTTGATTGTTTTTCACTTAAATTTAATATCAAAATAAATTGCAGAAAGTAATTTTTATTATTTGTATGTACTTAAATAAACATCTCCTTAAAAAAAGTGTAAACATGCAAAAACACAAAAAACGTTCGAAGTTGAGACTCGCTTCGATGAAACAGGCGCGGTGTTGCCAACTTTTTAAACTTTGAAAGGCCGTATTTCAAAAACAAATAACTTTTGACTCATATGTTCTTGGCTTTTTCGACTTGTTTTGAGCTCCTCTATTGCCCATTAAAATCGTGAGCATCATACTTTTTACACCCTGTATATTGTACTTAAACAAATATTTTAAAGCAAGAAATAAAACAATAAATGTATTATTTAGAAGTTTATTAACAACAACAGTACAAAATTCTTTGTTATAGTAAAAATATATCTTATAAAATACTAATATTATACTTCAAAAATATACAATATTGCTTTTAATAAAAAAAGCATTTAAAAAGCACTCTCCAAAATAAAACTGGCCTTTAACAATTCATAAACATATTTTTATGTATAATAAAATAACGAAAGCTAAATAGGTTAAATAATATAAAATGTTAGTGCTAGTTAGGGGTCATCCATAAACCACGTAGCGCATTTTTCATGCTATTTTTACCCACTCCTGTAACGCTATGTAGAATTTCGTAGAACCCCCCTTAAAATGGTGTGTTATGTAATATTTAAGCTCAGAAAATTATTAAATTAATTGCACTATTAAAATAAGTTATTTAATTTTTTAAAATAAGTTTTATTTATTTAAAAAAGTAAATTAAGTATTAATGCGACCAGTGTCGAACGGCATACGCCATTAGCCAGTGAGATACTTTCCATACTCCCCCTGTAAAGAGAGTTACGTGGTTTGTAAATGAACCCTTAAGGTTAGTGGTTTTTTTTTGTGAAACAATTTCTTTTTATTCGCACAATAAATTTAATTAAACTGTTTCTTTTTATTTTATTTTATAGAGCTATTAAAGAACCCAGACACATTTATTGTTATAGTCTGTCTCAAAGTATATCGTTTTTAGTTTTTGATAACCCGAATTTTATTAGGAATTTTTATGAATGTATATTTTTTCTAAAACTATACTTTGACTACTAGGACTTGTAAAAATAGTATTTAGTATAAATAACTATTATTATTATTATTATTATTATTTGAGGTCAAAATACTCCTAGTGGTCTAGACAACAGAGAATATAAAGTACAAACTTACTGTTAATTTCTCCGGGTTTTGTCGTTGGTTATCCCGCTAAATATGTGTCATATAATTTAATAATTTCGTCGCCTAATTAAGGTTTTTCTAACATGATCAAATTGTGAACATTGACAGTAAGCTATAAATTATGGAGATTTTATTTTGCAAATCAGCCTGGTATATAATAAAAGCTAAAGCAAAGCTAAATACAAAAATATCAACTTAAACAATAAAAGCCAAAAAAGCCAAGAATATACAAAAGAAACAAATAAATCAACATTCTTTAAAACACTTTATATAAAATATATTTTATTAAATCTGTAACAGCCAATATAGAAATATCCTTATTTACCCAAGCCTAGATGCATAATTTTTCTGAAAGTAGCGGGTCCGTTCCAGTGTCCGTTCATCATCAAGCTCCAGTAGATAGTCGGTATGACATTTTTCTTTAAGAGGTACATTGACCATAATTCTCTGTCTTGACTGAATGGGAAGGTTTCTAATGGAGTGAGGTCATAGTCGAACTCGGCTAAGATACATTTATTATAACCGGTGACTAGAGGACACGAAGCGTAACCGTCATATTGAAGTGGTAGCGGTTTCCCTTTCATTACTGCTTCTAGGTTTTCAAAAACTACCTCTGTCTGAGCAGCTAAAAATAGTATATATTTGTTTTTATATTGACTTAAAACAAAGTAAAATGTTACTTTTTCTTATTTTTTTAGAATACGCAAACCATGGAGAGTTAAGGTGAGTGTGCAAGACAAACTGTCCTAAAATGGTAGTACATTTATTAGGATCTCTGATATTGTTAGTGATAAAATCATGCTTAAGGGGCTGTAGCCTTTTGGGCTTCTAAGATATTTTAAAAAACTAAAATGTTGCATTTTTGTAAATACGCTTTACCTTTGTAATGCCGTAAAAATATTTTTAAACAAGTTTTTTTTGCGAACCTTAGGTAGGTAGGTAGGTTTAAAGTGAGTGGACTTTTTACGCCCTCCACTGCGACCGTTTGGTCAATTGTGGCTCACACCTTTTTATTTTTCTCCCAATAGGATCGGACTTCTAATGAATCCGATACCAGATTGGGAGAGAGTTCTTACATCTCCTCTTACTCGTGTCGCTACCGGACACGAGAACAATGTGTTCTAATGTGTCCTGGTATCCCTGTCTCCTGGAGAGTATGACGAGCAGACGATTAGATCCATCATGCCCTCCTCTCCCGGTCTAGTGACGTGGGTAGCTACCAGGTCCTTGTTACAGGAACCAGATGTTCTTTCTGAGGCCGCATCTCCGGCCTTATCCGCTTTCTGTTTAAAGCCAGGGAACCCTTTTTCCAATAAAGGCGGTCCTGTCCGCCTTCTGTTTGGATTCACCCGTTTGTTTGGGATGGATTAGCCCTTCCCCGTGAAACAGGCGCCGGTGACTTTAGGGGCATCTTACGAAACGGATTTCTGAGGCCGCATCTCCGGCCTTATCCTATGAAAACGGTCCTATCCGCTTTCTGTTTAAAGCCAGGGACCCTTTTTCCTATAAAGGCGGTTTTGTCCGCCTTCTGTTTGGATTCAGGGAACCCTTCCTAAGCACCTGTTTGTTCGGGATGGATTAGCCATTTCCCGTGAAACAGGCGCAGGTGACTTCAGGGGCACCTTACGAAACACCTTGCAACCTTACTTTGAAGCCAGTATGTAAAAAGTGTTTGGGTTTCGTTAAATCATTATCAATTTTTGGGTTTTTTTCGGACGTCATATTGAAGTGTTCCAAAACGATATTCAAATCATAACTGATCTCCGTAAAGAGTACTATCGCTTTTTATAAAAATGTGTAAAGAATAGTAGAGTAAAAAATTTGCTGTGAGGATTTTTAAAATGCAGTAGGTATCAAGAATGCAATAGAGCGTCCAAGATCATTCGTAATTGTCGTCGGAATTGGTAAAAAGTAAGCTGATTTAGCAAAAAAAAATAATTAAACTAAATTTAATAATCCTGACTCCCTACAATTCCATAAACTAAAAACATATTTGTAAAATCGATAACGTATTATTTAAAGATAGATTAAAAAGGAGGAATTAATCTTACCTTTTTAGTGTCGCCCAACAAATAGGCAACAAAATCAAATAATTAAATTATTATGATTACATGTGAATATGGCAAAATAACATCATTTTTTTTACACTCAATAATTAAATAGTTATACATCCGCATTATTAACTATAAAGACGTTCAATCTAGATGAGTCACTTAAAGTTTGTATTTAAATCTAGCCAGTTTATTTTTATTTGTTAGGTAACAGAAACAACCAATATCAAAATATATTGATGTGAGCGCCAGGCACATTTAAGAGCGCTTAATTTAATATAAAAAAATGTTTTTTCCAAACTTATCCATTTAACTTCCTTCTTCTACCTGTTTAAAAATGTATCAAAAACATATTATTAAAAATAAACGTTGTTTTTAACGTTAAAATATTGTTTGTGATTGTATTTAATATACTAGATACCTTATCTATTGTTTTTTTAACACTAAAAAATATTGATAAAACTTAATACCTGCAGATTTGTCGATCATTAAGGCGCATGTCCATTTAGAGCCTAGTTCGACCCAATTGTGATAGACAGGAGTGCTTGATTTTTACTGTTTGTCCGCAGATATACGTAGATTTATTCTGTTAATTTTTGTTTAATATTCAACTTTTAAAAACTAATTTGGATGTTCACCTACTATTAGATCTATATGTATCTATTGTATATCATTTGATAAAAATAAGATTTTTTTCTACTTGCGTGCGCAAAGTACTTAATTTGCGCACGCAAATGAGTGCGCAAAGTTTAACTTTGCGCACGGAAACTCTTTGCGCACGCATTTTCGTTCTGCATATTTGCCCTATTTATGGTCGATTTTTTAATGTATTAATAACTTCTGGATGAAATAATATTTTAAAAAAAGGGTTCTACATATTCTTTTATTGTGCTTTATTAAATTTTAGATACATTTGGCGCTTAGTAAATATCCCATATCAATTTTCTTTATTATCATTTTATTATTTTTCCATGCACCATGTATTTCATAGACACCATGCTAAAGAATAAAAAATCAAATAATTTGTCTTCTTGCTTCAGCAACCAAGTACAAACATTTTCTAATGTCACGGAAGCATCAGAAAATTCGGTAAAAAGTTTAAAATAAGTTTCTAAGAATGGAGGAAGAATTGCCAGACGATGTTTTAAAAGCCGCAAGTTTGGCCAACTTAGAGCTCTTGCCGGCAAAATCAAAAGAAAAGTACGAGAAACAGTATAATTCATTTGAAACATGGTGTGAAGAAAAAGGCGATAGAACTTTGAAAGAGGAGGTACTTTTAGCCTATTTTCTCAAATTAAGCAAGGAATTTAGTCCAAATACTTTATGGTCGAAATACTCCATGCTGAAAAGTGTTTTAAAGATCAAAACAAAATGTAGGCTTTCGGCCAAAAAAGTCAAGGATTTTTTTAAAAGAAGAAATATCTACATTTATTAATGAAGCACCTGATGAAATATATCTTTTGATAAAAATTGCGACCATTTTCGGACTTGCTGGCGCCTGCAGACGAGAAGAACCCGCAAAAATGAAAACATCCGACATCGAGGACAAAGGCAACCTAATTGTTGTGAAGATTCCAGACGCAAAAACTATACCTCACGTACTTTCGTGCTGTCTGAAGAGATCAACGACGGAAAGTATTTGTTCTTATATCGGAGGTATACAGCATTACGGCCACCGACAACACATCAACGGTTTTTCGTATATTTCAAAAGGGGAATTTGCACACAACAATGCGTTGGGATCAATACATTTGGGAAGAAGCCTTCTGAGATGAGCAGCATTTTTAAAGTTGCCGAATCCAGAGCTATATACCGGCCACAGCTTCCGGCGATCTTCTGCAACTTAACTTGCAAATTCCGGAAAAGGACTCATAGATATAAACCGGTTAGGCGGTTGGAAATCGACAACGGTAGCCGAGGGATACATTGAAGAATCAACAGTCTACAAAAAAGGGGTAAAGTAAAAAAAAATTAACCTGCAATAAGCCAAAAACTCTCAAGAAGCCAGATGAAATGTCCTATTCCAACAGACGCTGTTCAATCAGCTAAAACACAAGATTTCGTCTTAACATCGAGCAGCGAACCATCATCGACGTTCCTAAGAAATCATTTGAAATCGGCCATAAACCTTCAACATGCAACTAATTGTACTTTTAACATTAATATTGTTAATAATAATTAATAATAGGTTTTTTTGTATAATCAGTTAAAATAAAAATTTAATTATTTACTTTGGATTTTTAATTTTTACTGAAATATTCGTATATTTCTAATAATCATATTCTTTAATAAAACGCTCATAGAAAAAGTATTCGCAAGTACAAAAAGTATTGTTCCTAATACTTGCGCAAAGTGACTTTTCCGCACTTAAAGCTTATCCGAACTCCGCTTCGCGTCGTTCGTCTAACTGCTTTGTCGTGCGGAAAAGTATCACTTTGCACACTTATTAGGAAAATAACTATATCCTGGTAAAACATTACCACTTATAAAGGACATTTGAAATGATTTTTCCTATTAAGCTATAATTTTTTTACTGATTATAGGTAATTAAATATAAAATCATCTAAAATAAAGTTATATAAAAATAATTTATTATAATACATATTTTTTTACTTATAAATTCCGTTCAAAGAAATAACAAACAGTTAATGACTCTGTCTCTGTAACTTGCACCTACACCAAAAATACAGAAATAAAAACTTAGTTTAACTATATGCAATAAAAAACAAACCTATACCAAAGTACACAAAAAAGGTTCCAAGCGATGCGAGTCACAAATTATAAACAAAACAATAAGGAAAACGACTACTTCACAAATGTCCAATTGCATTTAAATTTGGCGAATACAGGCTTAAATGGGATCGAGCAATCCTGGGTAAGTTTACCACCCTTGGGTTTGACCAATCTTATTGGTTCGACAACGGCATTGGTTCCCTTGCCGTGCGAACCGGTTAGTTATCCATTTTTCGCGGCAACGATTAAAAACACGCCCCCCGCGGCAGCTTCGCTAAATGAATACGCACCTTTAAATGCAAATAGGTAATACCCTGTTGCCTAATTCTCTTTAAAATAAAGTTTTAATTGTTTTTTCTCTCTATAGGTAGGTAGGTTTAAAGTGAGTGGGTATAACACCCTTGCACCGCGACCGATCGGTTTATTGTGGCTCACACCTTTTTATATTTCTCCCACCATGTCCAGACTCCTAATAAATCTGATGATTCTGTAGGGAGAGAGATCTTTCACCTCCCCCGGCAAAAAGGTGTCATTGCCGAGGATTGCGAATCTTAGTCGTGCCATTGCTGGGCACGAACACAGTATGTGTTCTGCCGATTCATCCCCCTCCATGCACATGCGGCATTCGGCGTCTTCCGCTAGGCCGATCTTGTGCATGTGGTATTTTAATCTGCAGTGTCCCGTGTACAGTCCCACTAGAGTTTTAAGGTGTACCCTTGATTGCTCCAGTAGTTTGTCAGTACATTGTTGGTTCGGTGGGCTTATGAAGGCCTTCGAGTGTCTGAGACCCGGAAGTCCATGCCAGTACCGAAGATTTTCTCTTTGTGTCCAAGCTGATATGAACTTCTTGGCCGTTTCATAAGATTAACCGATGACCGGTTCCGGCCCTGTGAATTTTGTCTCCGCCCCCCTTTTGGCAAGGAGGTCTGCGGATTCATTACCCTCTAGGCCGGTGTGTCCAGGTATCCACAGTAGTGTAACTTTATTGTTTTAACACAGTTTGGTCAGCGCATCCTTGCAATTCCAGACGGTTTTCGAATTGCACCGGCTGGATTCAAAAGCCTTAAGAGCTGCTTGACTATCGGAGAATATTTTAATTGTCTTACGTGTGCAGTGCCGATCAACCAGCGATCTAGAACACATCTCAAAAGCAAATACCTCCGCTTGAAATATGGTTGCGAGAGTGCCCAGGCTAAAGGAAAACTCTGCCCTCGGCCTCTGTCCATATATTCCAGCTCCAACACCGTCCTTGGTTTTGGAGCCATCGGCGTACCAACAGATGTCAGCCCGGAGCAGGTCGGTCGTTTTTGGATTCCAGTCCTCCCTTTGTGGGTAGACTACACTGTAGGGCCGGTTGTAATTGGTTGCTGTGGGCATTATGTCTAAGGGCATTCCCAGTCTGTCACAGGTCAGGACATTCCTGAGGAGACTGGTGCTCTCCATATGACACGCCTGCGGTCTGTTACTGACCGCTTGATAGAGTCTGTATGTTGCCCACCTTGCCTCTCTCTCCAAGTAGATATGCAGAGGAGGCAGTCTTAGGAGGGCTTCCATGGCCGCCGTTGGTGTCGAGCGTAGCGCGCCGGCGATCATTAGGCAGGCCTGTCTGTGTAGGCTAGATAGCTTTGCTTGGGTCAGCCGCTGCTGCCCCTTGCGCCACCATGCCACAGAGCCATACGTGATCATTGGCTTTATGACTGTCACGTATAGCCAGTACATCTGTTTTTGTTGCATGCCCCAGGATTTGCCACAGATTCTGCGGCATGTCCAGAAAGATAGGGTCGCCTTAGGATGACTTTTTCTAGATGCGAATTCCAGCTAAGAGTGCTATCTAGGATCAACCCCAGATATTAAGCTTCTTTCGCAAATGGTATTGTTTCTCCTTGCAGAGTTGGTGGTCTCAAGTTAACCAGGTTTCTCTTTCCGGTGAAGGGGACAATAACCATTTTTTGAGGGTTTATTGTCATTTTTTCCCTTTGACACCAGCTTTGTGTGGTGTTTAGAACTTCTTGAAGGATGTTCGAAACCATCTCTTCAGAGTTTCCTTTAATTAGGATGACTAGATCATTTGCATATGCTTGCAGATCAATCTCCCAGAGAGAGAGTATGGCCAGCAGGTCATCCACCAGGAGCGACCACAGCAGGGGGGATAGATCCCCTCCCTGCGGACACCCCCTGGCGGCCCTAAATCTGATCATCTCCCCCTGCATATGGGTGGTTATGTTTCTGTTTTCTAACATGGTCCTGATCCAGTCACATATAACCGGACTGATCCCTCTAGCTAGAAGCTGCAGCCTCATACAGGGAGTCATAACTATTTTGTCTATGAGAGATCGTTACTAAATAAAAAAAATACGGATTTTTAATCCTACAAAAATTCAATATGGTAAGTATGCATAAGAAAAAATAGAAGTTGATTTATGTATGAATATTAAATATTATCTCTAAGAGATTTTTTAGTATTGCGACCTAAGCCTTGTTATAACTAGAGCTAAAAAACGGGTTAAGATAACAAATACTGGGTTCAAACCATTTAATATTGTGATGTTACTGAATAAGAAATTTGAGATCAAACGAAAAACTTATAATATAATAAGAATGTGAATACTTCAGGATTGTTAGTTTTGGCGGTCCTCAATCATTGATAAAGCATTTTCTTATTATAAATATATGTCCTTTTGATCTTATTTTCATGAATTAAATATGACTTACCCGCTAATTTTGCGATACTTTATATACTTCTTAGGAAAATCCCGAAAGTTAGGCTTGCAAATTTTAAATAAATATACATACGGATTTTAATCCAATAAAAATAAGCTGCTTTAGCTAAGTGTGACCATAAAAAAATAATTTTATGGGTGCTGTAAGTGAATGGAAAACCTAATTTAAATGTTGACCTAGGTCGTTGTGTCATTTTAGACACAACAACCTAACGGAAAGAAAAACAGCGGTAATTTCATTCCATTTTTTTTTATCTTGAAACAGTGTATAAAGGTTTTATCAAAACCGAATTATTAGTAAAAGTAAGTGGTTTAAGATGTTTAATAATTACTCACAGATTTCGTTTCATTCTCTAAATTTCGAAACATGAAAATGCACCTATGCTGTGAAATAAATCTTAACGATGACAAAGATAAGTATATAACAAATTTTTGCGAGGTAACCACAACCTACCGTTATCACAGCATAACTAGCAAAGAGTAGCATGATTTTATGAATTGGCGGAAAAGTACGGTCATTTTCCTCGCGCAGGTTCAGCCGCCATATTTCTGGGATATGATCCGTCTCCTTTATTTGAATTGTAATCGTTTCGTGTGCGTTTTTTTGCTTTGTGCTTAACAGTATTAAAGACGCCGCCAGGGAGAGATCGTGCTGCCTGTTAGTTATGCTGTGCCACAAGTAAATATACATGGTTACCTCGCAAAAATTTGTTTATATACCCCAAGTCCAAAATTTCAACAATGACGCATCGCTCGCCTTTAGAGTGCCCCGGGTTGTGCGGCGTCAGGGGAATTAATTCCAGTGGCGTGTGCATTTCAGAAAATAAATGATAAAATTTCGTCAAATCATGAAAATATTTTTTACAGCAAAAGTTATTTTCTCACATTTTCATCAACCCTTTAAATTAGGAACAAGCCTATATTATTTTGGTTATTATTTGGTTTAATGAAAATTGTAAATTTTTTGCTAAATTTTTCACACCTCCTATTTTGAGGTCATTTCTCATAGTTTTTCCAAAAAAAAATAAATTTTTTACTTTCATTTTACCTTCTCCAATTTAATTTTGCTATATGAAAAAAATAATAAAATTTCAGTCTTAACATAAATTTAACAAAGACGTAAAAACAGAACGATAGAAAATCCAAGTTACACCGACTTGTCAATTCACCACCGATGTTGCAAATTTAATATTAAATACGATATTTGCACGCATTGCTTCATCAAAATTATCCACTATATAAGGAACACGAAAGCCCTGAAATCATCAGCTTGTAGAATCCAATAACTATTTCGGGTCTTTCGAGTCCCATATTTAGTGGATATTTTTGATCAAACATTGCGGGCCGAGCGAAGCAAGATCCGCATACCTTAGAACAATGTCATAAAGAAAACTATTACAACTTGGCAACAGGTCAACATTTTTAGAATTTCGAGTTGAATTGGGACTTAAACGTTTTTTCTACTTTTGTGCAAATGACAGAATTCAAAGGAATATGTCGTAAAATGTAATTTAAAAAATTATTATTTTTTTGAAATACTATAAGAGGCGGCCAAAAAAAACAACTTCTGATTCATGTTTAACAATCGGAAAGTAGGGAGTGTGCAAAAAATAGCATAAAAATCGCCTTTTCCAGTTATCCGAATAATTACTAATATTGTTTATTTGCCTTTTAAAACTCTGAATACCGTACGCGAAAAAACTTTTGTTAAAGTTGCACATATCTCTGCAGTACCCAAAGTGGTTAGTTCAGGGTTTCGTTCCCGAAGCCCTTGGTAAACATTTTTAACCATTATTCGTTCTTTTAACGTTAACTGAGTTTTTTTTTGTAGGCGAATTAGTAGTTGAAGGTTGGTTAATATTCATAGTTTACTGAATTAAAAGCACTTAACATCACTAAATCTTTATACACAATTATATACACTAAATAAGATAAACCATAATAAAATTGGCACAAAACGATATCTATATACTACGAAAACTAGAAATTTACAATATTTAGAAAATACCCTGTATAGCAATTAAAATTTAAACTTACAAAATCTGTCCATAATCAATAATAACTAAATAAAATCATCGAACAGCACAAAAACCCTGTCGATACGCTTATTTTCAAGTCTGTTCAAGTTGTAAACTAAGAGATATGTGTTGCCACATTTATTGTCTTCTTGATAACAATGATTTCAATACATATTGGCGTGCTATTTTAAATGCGATCGCTGGCTGGTAACTTATTCTCGCGAATTATGACAACGTTGCGATGAAACTTTTGGCCGATTCACTGTTATTTAAGCGGAAAAGTATATCATAGGCTTAAAAATCATTTACTAGTGTTAGATTTTTATTCAGCCGCTTCGTCGGTTGGGTGGCCGGTATTAAATGAGTCACTGACAGAAATTTTGGACTTTAAGTATAGTTTACTAGTTGAATACTATACCTGCAGCTGCTGCTGTTTTTGAATTGGGTGACGAACTGCAATCTCCAATGGCAAAGACATTAGGAAACCTGATATGTTGTAGAGTCGATTTATGAACATCAACGAAACCAGCGGCATTTGTCAAGTCCTTGTTCTTGCTGATTGCCTCTGTAGTTGACATTGGTGGGGTGACGTGTAGCATTGAGAACTACATAAATATTTGAAAAAAGAAATATTATGCAACAATGATTAAACAAAAAAAAAGTTAAAGATATTTTCTTCTTAAAAAAAAGGTTTTTAAAAAATTATTAATCCTATCCTATCCTAATAAAACGCGAATGCTAAATTAAAACAAATTTACAAAAATTGACTGGCACAAGGCCTGGTTTTTGACAAACTGTGTATATATTAAGGAAAGTTTTTAGAATGTTATAACAGGCTTCCCACTAAAATTCCTAAATCGAATTCCCTGATATTCCCTGACTCGGTGAAATGTATGATAAAAGAAAACCGAAGGATTCTGCTTTCCGCTCCTGTAGGATAAAACGAACTTGGTGCTAATAGCTAAATAAGATGTTTAATAATAACGCACATTATGTTGTTTGCTGCCTTATCAGAAAAGAATTAGCTAGTTCGTTAAAATATGTTGTTGCATAAATACGGATTTACATTTTGTATTCGAATTAGGTATAACAAGAAACAGATGTGAATATATATTAAAAAGATATTCAAAAAACCTTTTTACACATACTAGAATTATTTCGAAAATTTTCAGGTCTCCTTAAGCAAAATTTCCATGACTGGCGAATCCTTAAAAGCCAATATATTCCCGTTAAGAACCCATTTACATTCCACCCATTAGCTTTGTGGCCACTTTGAAAAGCTCCATGTACCACATGAAGTCCACACGTTCCCATATCAAGAAATGTTCTTTTAAAAGTCTATTTAGTTTTAAATTGACATTTGGACCATCTATAGAAATATGAATCATTTTTTTAGACTTAATTCTAGTGTTTCCAGTCCTTCAATCAAATGCTTGTAAATTATCAGCCGTAGGGCGACCATTTATAAACACTGATATCTTGTTTCTGTTTGGCTTGTTATATCATTGAAAAAGCGAATAGCAGATCCATTTGCCCTTTTTGTGATATTTTGAGGGATTCATCAAATGAAATCGAGAAATGCTTTAGAGTTTTAAAGTATGTTAAAAACTCATTTTTAAAATATTCAGCCAGACCAAAAATATATAAATATGAAGCTTTTGTAGAGCCCATCTCATTCTCCTTGCAACATGCGAGTCCGGAAACATTATAAAAAATAATGGTACAGTTTTATCAACGCTATTTATTGTATTGTGAGTTTCAATTATATGTAGCCTCCATAAAATTTTAGCTTTTAATTCACTGGCATCTTCTGTAAAAAATGAAAGTAAACTTTCTGAATTTTGGGATGTTTTATCCTGGGACCGACAAGCTGTGGAGGTGTTGCATTTTGTTCTGATATTACGGGAACATTTGATTTTATGTGACTTATAATAGCTTGCCGTCCCATATTACTTAAACTACAATTCTTTTTGCAGATTAGGCATCGAAAGTTGGTATGGTCTGACTGAACACTGACTATTATATTTTTAAAAACTTTTTCAATTAACCACGTTTCTTGAAAATAAGTGTTTTTTGGTGGCATAATTGAAATATGTAAAACAGTATTTAAAATTTACAAACAACGCCAAGATATTATAAAACATTACAAAACTTACCAAGAATAATATAATCGACCTGTAATCCACAAAAAACGCTAATATCACGAAAAAAACCCATTTAATACAGTTAATAAAAATTTAGATTAATATCAAAAAATATAAAAAAATTGTTAATACGTTCAAACGTGTCGCGTACTGCGCAACGCATCACTAAAATTAAAACTTTCCAATGTCAAAAACCAGATCTATTCACACCAAATATATCTGCCGTCCTTTTACGATAAATACATCAGAGTCCACACACAAAAGAGATAGAACTAAAACGAGAGTTACAAACCACAAATATTTTATTAATTTTATCACCTGGTCCAAACCAACGACTAATAGTGGTTGGGTCCAAACTACCTCTCTGTCTCTCTCTTATAAGTATGTAAGCACGAATGGATTTATTCTTGTTTCTCAACTATTCGTTTAATTTCGGAGAGCCGGAATATTTTCAATTTTGTTATGAAACGTAATTATTTTATCGATAAGACTGAAACGGGTTATTTTAAGTTTTGTTCGGAAATTGAATTATTTTTTATCTAAAACTGTTATTTTCCAGGTTTTTAACTAGTTTTTCCTGACATTCCCTGACTTCCCTGACCACTTTTCAATTCCCTGACTTCCCTGATTTTCCAGAAAAGTGGGAACCCTGTATAAACTAAAAAAATCATATTGGGACCAGCACTAAACAAATTGGGAAGAAAAATTAGTTGGAAGACGATCTGAACAAAATTTCGTATTCAAGTCAAGGTCTTGATTCTGATACATTGTGTGGATCATATGTACACTTTAA
Source organism: Listronotus oregonensis (assembly GCA_019359885.1). Taxonomy (NCBI): domain Eukaryota; kingdom Metazoa; phylum Arthropoda; class Insecta; order Coleoptera; family Curculionidae; genus Listronotus; species Listronotus oregonensis. Next base: position 84,200 of record JAHBCN010002580.1, read on the forward strand.
AGGCATTTTTAGGGCAACAAAACTATTAAACCGACATATAAACATAATCAAATTAATATAGACATTGGCTTAAACAGAAGTTATATTACTGACTGTTTTTGTTCATATTTTAGACAGTTATTATTTTTAACAATTTTATTATTTTGATGCAATTTTTAACAAATATATTTCTGAGTGATATCATCTTGGAAACGCATTACGCATCATAATTAAGACAGACGAAGGATATTTTTGCTAAATCTATTACTTTTGTCAAAAATGCTGCCGCTTATAAAGCTTTATTGTCATAATAACCATAACACTTTTGTTAATAACCATAAAATAAAACTCTTAAAGAAAAAGTACTGTTTTTTAAATCCGTACCATAATATTTTACATTAATTCATAGTACCGAGAGAACATTCATATTGTGATAAATTAAGTAATAGTTTTTGATCAAATAATAGTTATTCTTTTTTAAAATCAGAAGTTAAGTAAAACATTATTACTTTAAGGGCATGTTGTGCCCTCCTCGGCATCATCACTCCTTAACTGAAGGAGTCAACCCAAACCATTAATACTGGACTCGTCAATTTGGCACAGTTGCTGTCATTAAAAAAATAGCTTGGACCCACGATATTTTTCGAAGGGAAAGCATTTTGTAAACATTTCAATTCAGCCACTTCAACCCACTAGGAGGGGGCGACCTCCACCTCTAAAATGGTAAATGGTATGAGGGGTCAAGTAATACCTCATTTTAAAGACCGTTTAATTCCCTTTTCAACAACTCCTAATTTTTTAAATTTGGGTCAGTAGTTTGGTTGAGTTCTGTAAATTTTACTTTTAAGATGGCTCTATAAAAAAAGTCTAGCGGATTCAAATCTGGTAACTTTGCAGGCCATTCAATTTCACCTCTTCGCCCAATCCACTTAGGTAAGAGAATGTTTCGTTCAAATACTGACGCTACGGTAAAATGTTGGAGGCGCTCCATCTTGCTGACAAGTTAACTCATTTGCATTATAATGCTTATTTTGTTCTGCAATTTTAGTTAAAGTGTGATAAACAGCATCTTCTAAGAGTTGCAAGTACATTTGCCCTGTGAGATTTCTTTGGTAAAAAAGGACCAACGATGCAGTCGCCATACACTCCAGCTCAGACATCTAATTTTTCAGTATTTTGTGTGTAAACTTCCTGAAAAATATGTTGGTTTGCGTCAACCTAATAACGGCAGTAATGTCGATTAATAGTTTCGTTCACAATAAAAGAACATCCAAAAAACAAGTATTAAAAAGTAAATTTGGATTATTAATTAGCCGTTCAGTCATTAACTCGCAAAATTTCACATGTTGATCAAAGTCATCTTCGTTTAATTCTTGTATAAGATGTATTTTATAGGAATAAAATTTATGACGTTTTAAAACTCTTTTGACACTAGTACATCATGTGCCAGAAACTTTCTTTAACTGCCTGGTACTTAAAGTAGGTTCAATGCTGAGGTGGCCTTAAACATCTATTTCTATTGCTTCATTTCGCAATATTCGATCTGCAACCACGTTTCTGGTTTGCCACTGATCCTGTCTCCCGAAACTTATCCACCAGCTCAAGAACGTACTTTTCATTCACATGCTTATCCGGGTTTAGTTCGTTAAATAATTGGGCTGCAATATTGGCGCATTTACTGTTTTCATAATAAAATTTGATTATTGAATTTTTTTTTGCAGAAATATAAACCACCTTATGCGAAGAAAAGAAAATCGAGAGTTTAAGTTTAAACTTGTAGCTTGATGCAGTACGCTATGAACATCACTGAAATAAACATATAAAATAGTATTTTTCTTTTTAAATTAGATATAAAAAAATGCATTTTACTAATTGTAGCAAAAAGTGCAAGGTAACGAGACACCGAGAGATAATAACGTTTATTGAGCAGATTTACCTTCACCTTTAAAGTCTACAATAATTTATTTATTTCTTTGTGCCGAAAAAAAAATGTATATTGTGCTATTATCATGGTAAAAACAAGAATAAAAGATAATTTAAAAAAAAACTGCATAATAAAGCCGAACAGTATCAAACACACAATGAAAAATGCAATAAAATAAAACTTGTTATTTATTCCTTTTCAAGAACTATTTTCATAATGCATTTTCTGGAGAACTACTGACCCAAATTAAAAATATTAGAAGTCGTTGAAAAAGACCGAACGACCTATAAAATGAGGTATCACTTGACCCTTTAACACATTTAACATTTTAGGGGTGAAGGTCGCCCCTTCTAGGAGGTTGAAGTGACAGAACTGAAAATATTCGCAAAATGTTTCCCCTTAAAAAAAAATTGACGGATTTTTTAAAATGACAGCAATTTTGTCAAATCGACGTTGTTTCGTTTTCATTGGCACCTGTATATATTTATTGCCCCGTGCATCCCTACTAAATACGAAATTAATTCTAATCTCAGAAAAATGGTTTCTGACTAATAAAAATATTTGTTCCATTTGTCGTTTAAATAAAAGATAAATCTACACAGTCATAGTACTTATTTAAAGATAAACAGATCAATATTGTTTGTCGATAATTTCAATTGAACTTACATTTTTTTTATATCAAGGCTTTTTATGGACAAATATTTACTTTATTATTTTTACAAATAAAATAAAAATATTTTAGTGCGATTTTCTTTGGAAGATTTATATATATATATATATGATATATATATATATATATATATATATATATATATATATATATATATATATATATATATATATATATATATATATATATATATATATATATATATATATATATATATATATATATATATATATATATATATATATATATATATAATATAAAAAAACTTGCTTTTTGTGATTAATCTATAATTATTTCGCCTTGTTCGGGGTTTGTCAAGAGTAAAATAATAATAATAATAATAATAATAACTTTATTCATGTTTACAACCATAATAAAGGTTTACATATACATATAATTACATACATTGACAAACTAAAATTACATGTAAAATAAAATATGTATAAATAAAACATAAAATCTACCACAAAGACAGCTACTCTAGTTATTAAAAGTTCATAATGACCCAATTCAATTTACCTTATAAATTTTAACGGGGAAAACTTTGATTTTTTTGGGGGGGGATTAAAAAAAAATTTGGCCAAAGGAGTTTAGTGGGTTAAGACTTCTTACTCTCGTAAAAAAGGATTTGTAAATTGCTTCCCCCCCTTTTTTTGAGAATGTAATTGAACGCTGTGTATTCATTTAAATTTAATTTAACATGTAGAAGTGCATACAAAATATATAAACATGGAAGAGTTAAATTTATTGCTTTATAAAATATTCCCGTACATCATCTCGAAAACTTAGCCCTAGCATAACTCTTAAAACCCGGCGTTGTAAACCAAAAAGACGGCTGGTATGACATGGTGACCCCATGCAAGAATAGATAGGTGACAGTACTCTCAAACAGTGCATAAAAGCTGTTTTTATCACTGAATTGGAGATTCGCCCACAAGATTTTTTATTAAAAAGAGGTTCTTTTTTAAAATGGAAGCTAGTTGATCTTATGTTGGTCCCATGTTAATTTAGGTCCATAAGAACACCCAAAACCCAAGTTTCCGGATTATTTACATTTGAAAGATCACACAAAGAAAATATCATTTGGCAGGTTTTTTTCGTTCAGTTTTAATTTGTTTGGCAGAACCATTCTCAGCTCTAGAAACCTCTCTCTGCATGTTATGTTTAAGAATATCCCCAATGTCTGTCTGCACTAAACAAACAATACTTAAGCTAAAAAAATTTTTTTTTCATGAAGTTATTTCACTGTCACTGTCTGAAAATCAGTTCTTCTGTCTTTCCTTATGATTTACTATTAGTCTACCTAGGTTAACTTAGTTAAACCGAAAGTGACCAAAAATGTTCAAACACCAAAAATCTGCATCCTATCCAAACATACCTACCAAAAAATGTTCAAAATCGTACATTTCTGAAGAAAATGACAGGTATGCTAGTAATTTTCTAGACACCCAGTATATAATAACCCTCCTTTGCACGAGTTTAGGCTATAGACATGTTTTAAATTATCACATGGGCGCTTAAACTATCCTGATGTCACACTAGATTACCGCTGATTTTAGAAACTCCTTAAGTTTTATGATTGTTTTATAACCTCAAAATTTGGAGGATCGTCTGATAACTATAATATTATTTAAAATCGGTTCATTTTAGGACCACAATTGGTACAACACTACGTAAAACAAAAAAATTTAACCTCAAATGTTTACAGCGGACAGAAATCGATAATAATCCATCGTGGTTTAGAGCCGCTGGCATCGACAAGCTGCATTG
>JAHBCN010002580.1:94025-116495 GCA_019359885.1 Listronotus oregonensis
AAGAAATTAAATATATGCAAAGTTTTAATAAATTTATAACTGCATTATTTATACATAATTACATTTTTAATCTAAATATCTAAATCTAATTCTGTTTTACTATCAGAGTCATCATTGAGATTAATTACAATAGGATTTATGTTGTTTTGGATAGAAATGTAAGAGTGCTCGATTTTTATAATGTGCTGTAGTGAATTTTTCCAGCTCTCAACTGGTATGTTAGTAATTACATTTTTTATCAAATTTATAACACTGGGACTTAAAGTAGGTGTAACATTTTCTGCTCTGATCTTTGATTTTACTTGGTTCCACAAATGCTCTATGGGGTTAAACATACAGTGACACGGAGGAAGCCGTAAGACAGTATGCCCAGCCTGTTCAGCCAAATTATCACATACATATTGTTTTATAATTGCATATGAATTTAGGACTTCCAAAAGTTGCGTTGTTTTGTAACTGAATTCCTAATAAATATCATTTTCTAACAAATATTCCTGGATTTTAGTTTTTGAACTTGATGAAGCTGGTTCTTTGTGTAGCAGACGGCTGTGATAGCTTGCGTTATCCATGACAATAACACTGTTGTTTGGAATATTTTTTAAAAGATAATTTTGAAACCAGTTTTTAAAAAGTTCTGCACTTGTATCCTCATGATAATCCAAGCTAGAATCCTTAATATTCTTTGCAGACAACAGCAAGCAGTTTGGGTCAAATCCGTCTTCTGAACCAGCGTGTATTATGGTAATGCGTTTTCCTTTATTTGAAGGTGCTTTCGTCTGACAGTTTTGACTGAAATCAACCCATCCTTTGGATACTGTGTCGTGTGTATCGAACCATGTTTCATCAAGGTAAATTATGAATCTGTTTTCTAACCTATATCTTTTAATTTCTTGAAGGTAATTAAATCTCCAAGTACGTAATCTATGCGATTTCATTACTACTTGTCTTTTGTCTATTTTGCGGTATTTAAATTCCATTTTACAAACAACTCTATGGAGGGTGGCACGGCTAAGATTTATATTGGTTTCGTCTTCGTCTAGCTTCTTTTTCAGTTTATCCAAGGTAGGAATAACTCCGCTTTCATAAAGACAATATATTTTCCTTTTTATTAGGTCCTGATCACGATTGTCTATACGGTGAGATTGAAAATCACTACGTTTTTTTCTTTTGTTCAATTCTTCACTAATAATAATATCCCTTATCGATGATATTGGAGTTTTTGTAAGTAGACAGGTTTCTTTTAAGGCTTCTTGTTTAATTAGACCTTTACTGATTAAAGTTTCATACACATTTTTCACAATCTGTTTTGCATCTAATGACAAATGATTTCGACGCGACATAGTTATATTCTCGTAAAACAACTTTTTCGAAACGCACAGTAAAAACGGTTATTCAACACTGCCACAAAAATATTAGCCAAAATATTTTTGGTTAATACTCAAGAAATACCTGGCCCACCCCTTATGAACAAATGGGTTTACCCAATAACAATAGGTAATAAAATCGTTAAAGGTTTATTGGGGTATGGTCCGTCAAAAGCCATAACGATACACTTTGAGACAGACTATACATCCCGGATGAAAGCGGAGTAAATAAAATACTAAGCGGAGCTAATTCGGATATTGAATACTTTTGATCAGGATAAATGCCATTTTTAATTGTTTATGTAAAAAGTAGAATACCATAAACTGTTTATTTTCGTATGTCAAAAACACATAAAGAAAAAACGTATTGCAGTTTTAAAAGTTGAATCAAAAAGTCATGATTACTTACGAGGTGCTTTTCTCAAACGATAATAAACAGTTGTTAGACCTTCAACCAATTTTTGTGAAATATTTTTTTTTCGTGGTAATTGATGGATGTTGAGGCTGTAATTACCCTTTACATTTATTATGTTGCGCATTTAATTGATTTTAAATAGATTTATTTTAAATCCAATTCGGAACGCGATGTATTTTTTTTGCTTTGAATAAAATAAATTAACGAAGCAAAAAAAACTTATATTGGAACACGCCCCCCCTTTTATCGTCACATAGCTTTTTGGTCTGACGAGAAAATTAAAGGGCCAGACGTACATTTTAAATCGTGAACTTTAAATCGTTTTTACGTCAAAACTTTTTTTTTCTGAGAAAATATATTTGGAAGGTGGTTCTAAGGAAAAGATTTCACATGTTTTTAGATCAAAATAAATTTTATGTAAGGGGTAAGGGGTCTATTGCTAATTTTGAATGATTCTCAGAATCCCTATGTTTAATTGGTATTATAAAAAACATGCAATGCCCAGGTTCACAAACGTTTCTATGATAACAACAATACAAAGTAATTATGGTAAAGGTTTCACTGTCTCTCCTCCTTCGCGCTTTTTATAGTAACGTGTAAAAGTCTGGAATTAGCTAGAAGAATTCTTTTAATACGGGATGCAAGGAATGTGCAAAATAGATGACTCCAGCGCCCTCGGGATACTCCACAATGGCCGTCGGAATGGGGAAAAACTAAGATAATTTATTTTAAATAAATTATTAACCTTAATAAAATAATTCTAACTTTCTACATTTCTATCAACTAAACAAATATTTTTTTAAGGTCAATGTCTGAAACATATTATTACGTGAATCAAGCCATTTTGGTTCTTGGAATTATAAAAATTTATTTCCTTCTTTTAGACGTAAAATCATACCTTAAAACCTTCTGATGTAAATAAATAGCTTAATTTACTAAAAACGGATCGTGGCTAATTCCATAACAGCTTTAGAGTCCATTCGCGCCGCAAAAATTAGATCCAATTTGGGGTTCGGGGCATAATGTTTTTCTCAAAAACGGTATAAGTTATCGATAATTTCCAAAAACTATATGAAAGCCAACACTTAAATCTAGGCTTCTGCTCTAATAGTTTTTTAAATTTGGATATAGTTTTTAATATTTCCTTGAGTGAAAGTCACCCTAAAATCGGTTATGTTTAGATACTATTTTCTCTTAACTCGACTCATATTTCAAAAATCCGTTACAGCAGAGGCATAGATTATTTCCTTACCTCTAAAATGGTGTATAATTTACGTCATTTTATTGAAAAATAGTTACCGAAAAACGTTATCTCCTGTAGGCTTGCAATCGGAAAAAACATCGCATCGATACACCGAATTTGGAAGAACCTAAATAAAATATAATATTTTTAATGTGGCTATAAGAAAATTGTGGTAGTGGGAGTTTGTTAGTCTCCACGTCCTTTTGCCCGACCCCTAAGGTGTAGCGTAAATGCACTCTTAATAATGTGTATATTCTAAAACAAATTTAAATTTTAGTAACGTCACAATATGTGTTCAGAATAAAAAAGCGGCCTTGTAAATATTGCGATAATGGGGTTTTAAAATTACTAATAAATAATCACCACTAGGTCAGAAAAGGAATTGTTTTAAATTTCAAGTGTAGCGTACCTGTTATAATCTTTTTATAAAAGTTAATACTTTTATGGAAAGTTCCACTTATATGCAGAGATAAAATTAATTTCAAAACAATATTTCCTAAAAAATGCTGGGGAATTACATTTTTCAATTGAATAAACAGCTACAAATGTCAAGTACCTACTTAGGACGGCACAGGCCGGTGTCTAGTTCTATTAAATATCAGATTCTTATCATATTTCTTTATACAGAAACAAAGTATTTTATGAATATTTTTATATTTTGTCTAAAATTTAAAACTCTGGCGGCCGAGTGATGATCGCGTTGTTAAATTTAGCAATGGACTTAGCAATTGTTAAAAGTGAACAACGGTTTAGAATGTTTAACAAAATGTCAGATTTTGACAGGTTGCCTACTAAAATCATTGAATAACACTGACAATGACGTTTTGTTTAACATTCTAAACCGTTGTTAACTTTAAACAATTGCTAAGTCCACTGCTAAATTTAACAACGCGATCATCACTCGGCCGTATGTATACTAATAAGTTATTAATAAAAGAGTTCCAATAATTAACGAGAAGCAAGAGAATTTGGTTTGGTAGAAAGTCCTATAATTATGATCCTATGGTGTGTCATATATTCCAACATATCACATTTTAAATTATCAAATTTCAAAAATGGTTTAATCATACAAGTGGTACTTTATAGAGGGTATTTTACTGAAAACTTTAAATACCAATATCCCAAAAAACGGGAAGAGATGATTAAATTTACGAAAAATGGACCTCGACGCCCATGTTTACCTAGGCGTCTCGACGCCCATAATCCGCTAGGCCTCTTGACCCCAAGAAGAAACAAAACGATTACGAGTAATTTGAAAATAGAAAATTCCTAAGAGTACAGTTCTTAAACCTTTATTGTTATTTTCACCAATAGGTGTAAGCTACCCATTTTTATATATCGGGTGACAACAAAATTACTAGAAGGTCTTATATTTTCTTACATGAAAACCTAACGTTTTTAAAGTCAATGCTACTTTTGGATATAATAACATCTGCCTATCGCTTCCTATTCAACCAGAAGCAGTGGCGGATTTACAAATTTGTCGCCAGTAGGCTATTCACATTTTGCCCCCTCCCCCCTCCTACCGTTTACAATCATATTAATTACAATTTTTTTGTCAATTAATTTGCAACGTTATAATTTGTGCACTATCGTCCTAATTACACACCCCTTTTCCGTAAGTAATTAGTATTTAATTTTGAACTAGAGGATCAATTTGTCAGTTTCTAGATACATTCCATTAATTAAGTTATATAAATTTTATCATACCTTTTTGAGCCGAGATTTTCTATTCGCAAACTCATTCTTTCTGACTTTATGCACAAAAGAGATTAGGCGCGTAGCTCTTTTTAGCTTAAGATAGATCTTAGATATAATTTTTCACCCGTTTTAAGCAAGAAAAGCTGCTCTCACCCGAACAATTTGTGCTGGTGTACATAGAGCCATTCCAACCGCTGTGTTCACACATCGTCGTTGTGGTTGGGCCCAGTAGGATCTTTTGGAACATGCGCTAGAGTTGCTGGTTATCGGCAACTCTCTTGGCTAGCGTATTGAACGGGATCCGAAGCTAAGATGAAAACAAGGCTTTAACTCAAGATGTTAGCATACCGTGCTGATGAGTGAATGACATCCTGTACCTTAAACAGGTGTCTCCAACGGTGCCTCTGAGATACAGGACGACCTCTCAGAGTATCTAGCCTCTGCCGTGGTGGACTATTGCTTCCCTAGCTCCAAACATAGGAAAACAGTGACAAAGGTGCGCTGACCGAAACGGATAAATCCGTTTCGAGAGGTGCCACTCAAGGTTACAAGCAGACAAAGGTGCGCCGACCGAAACTGGTGAATCCGTTTCGTAAGGTGCCCCTGAAGTCACCGGCGCCTGGTTCACGGGGAAGGACTAATCCATCCCGAACAAACAGGTGCTTAGGAAGGGTTCCCTGAATCCAAACAGAAGGCGGACAGAACCGCCTTTATAGGAAAAAGGGTTCCCTGGCTTTAAACAGAAAGCGGATAGGACCGTTTTCATAGGATAAGGCCGGAGATGCGGCCTCAGAAAGAACATCTGGTTCCTGTAACAAGGACCTGGTAGCTACCCACGTCACTAGACCGGGAGAGGAGGGCATGATGGATCTAATCGTCTGCTCGTCATACTCTCCAGGAGACAGGGACACCAGAACACATTGTGCTTGTGTCCGGTAGCGACACGAGTAAGAGGAGATGTCAAAACTCTCTCCCAATCTGGTATCGGATTCATTAGAAGTCCGATCGTATTGGGAGAAATATAAAAAGGTGTGAGCCACAATAGACCGAGCGGTCGCAGTGGAGGGCGTACAAAGTCCACTCACTTTAAACCTACCTACCTACCTACCACAATTTGGTTCTATTCTTTTTTGACTTGGCAAGTTTTTTACTGATTTGTCTGCATTCAAAGTCAAGTCAAGTCAAATATTCTTTATTGTTATAAGAAAAAAAAATTCTTGTTAACAAAGATTATAAAATTTAACACTAAGAGACATACAATCAGTAATATTAAAGTAAAAATACATTTAATTGTAAGACAAGTTTAACAAATTTTCTATATAAGTACTGTATTAATTTACACCCCTAAAAATCTTATGTTCACTCTGAGGCTTTCATGAGGCCAACTGCCATAATTAGATATAGTAGTATATTATTGTGAATAAGGAATCCGGTAATCCCATTTTATTTAGTCCAAAGGCGATAAGGGACCAAACAGATAGAGAACCAACATTCACAATATAAAACTTAATTATCAGCATTAGTAATGCTGCACAACACAAAACAGCACACTAACAGGAAAACATTAGCGTCAATTCAAATAAAATAAAAAAAAAAGAAAAAAATGCACCCATAAAACAAACTATGTCAGTTAAACACAATTAAAAGGTATCAGTGTAGTACTCCTGCAAGTTGTAGTATGCTTTATCGACCAGAAGGCTTTTTACTTTACTTTTAAATAATCTTAAGGATGTAGTAGTTCGCAGAGACTAAGGGAGGTGATTGTAAATCTTCTTACTTTCATAAAATATAGAATTTTTGTAAGGGTACTTTTCGGAATGGGGAGTGGTAGGTTATGATTTTGCCTAGTGTTGTAGATTGTCTCATTATGCGCACTGGAATCGTATCAAAAAAGACTGGAACGAAATTGTGGATAAAACTTGGTCCAATTTTAGATTGTGGTACTTTAAAAGGGCGATATTTTTGGATAGGAACTTAGTCCTTATTTTGCATAAATGTTTTTGGTGGGATTTCCCTTTTTTTCTGGGTTCAAAAAATAAAAAAAAATTGGGGCATGAAAATTGCTCATTTTAATGTTCCTTAAATCGCTCCTGGTTTGGAGTCTAATAGGTAAATGTGGCAATTTTCTCAGTTTAGTAAATAAATTCACGCCTGCATTTTAACTTCTCAGACAATTATGACCTCAGAAAGTCAGGTTCAATGAGATTGTAAAATTGTAAAATACGCCCTAAAAATATGATATTATGGCTCTGTTTCAGGTCTTTCTGAGTAAAAGTATGCAGCTTTTAGAAATGTTCCTTTACTTGTGTCCTAAAAACCTACTTTTTCAAGTAGTAAAATCGGCGTTTTTAAAAATCGAATATCTTAGAATTGACATAGCTTTCTAGACATTATCAATATAGTATTTCTTTCGTTTTGATTCACACATTGCAATAATCAGTATTGTACCAATCGTGTCTTGAAAAGAGTTTCCCAAAATGCTGGACTTAAGAAATAAATACACAAAAAAATTAAAATATATTATTGTGGATTTATCTAAAAAACATCATTTTGGAGCTATCACGGTTTTCCCAAAAACCACAGATATATTTTTTATACTAAATAATTAAGTATCTAAAAATTACTTAAGTAGGTTTTTAAAATATGTGTATTTTTACGGTATAACTACTCACTTTAAATAAGGAATCGTAATGAAAAATTTACACTACAAACCAAACTGAACTAAAATGAAAATTTAAATTTACTTGTAACTAAAGTAGACATAGTCGAAATCATATTAAAAATAAAAAACAATGTTATCTAAAAACCTAAAACTTACTTTTTCATATCTTGGTATAATTCCAGTTGCAACAACCAAATAATCATACTCAATTTGGTGGCCCTCTACTGTCTTGACTAGATTTTTTTTAAGGTCAAAGTCAGAGGCCTTATCCTTAATCCAAGTACAGTTTTCAGGAAGTACATCTTTCTCATTTTTCCGGGTGTCTTCCATTTTTTCAACTCCACCTCCAACCAGAGTAAAGAGAGGCTGATAATAGTGGTCATTGCTTGATTCTAATATAATCAGATCGGGTTTTTTGAGTTTTCTTGATAATTTTGCTGTAAGAGCACATCCTCCTGTACCACCACCAACCACCAACACCTTACAACTAGAAGAATAAGAATAAAGCTTAGTTGTTTCAAAATTGTAATTGCTTACTTATTTAAATAGAATGTATCAGATTTTGTTTTGTAATTTTATTTTTATATGAGTGTGATTTAATTAGTCACCAAATTATTCACTTTTAGGTATCTTATAAATTGGTATGTTCTCAAAATAATAAGCCTATCACCAACCTATTAAAGCCAAACCATTTGAAAACAATTCAGTGTAAATATATGTGCAATCACCCAAAAATGCAATTAATGGCTAAACAATAAAATTCATCTGGTAACAAACCTACTATTTTAGGAACAGTTATTATTTCGAGTATAAAAGCAGTTTGCTGGGCATAAATTATGTGATTATTTATTTATTTGGAATACAAACTGATTTAAATTTGGGTACATTAATTTAATAACAAACAAACATAAATTTTGTGGTTTGATATAATAATAGGAGAAATTTTTTTAGAACAAAAATTTATTATATATATATATATATATATATATATATATATATATATATATATATATATATATATATATATATATATAATATATATATATATATATATATATATTATATATATATATATATATATATATATATATATATATATATATATATATATATATATATACAGTTGTGGACAAAATAATAGCAGTGCTAGAAAATTAAATATAAATCCCTTTATTCATACCAGTAAAATATAATACATTGACTTAAAGACATACATAAAGTAGAGTTAAACCCCAAAAAACGAAACAAAATTGGCAAGGATATATTTTTTTTAAATAAGTGTGGAAATTTGATGGACAAAATAATAGCAGTGTTTCTATAAATGAATATAAAAATATTCGGAATGATATAAACTTAATTAATTTTTCCTTTTTTAATCTTAACTGACTTAGTACTTAATACTGGAAAACCCTTTATTGGAAATTACAGCTTCACACCGACGTGTCATATAATAAATCCAAATTCTGACACCTGGTAATAGAATGTTATTCCAGGAATCTTGAATTACAGACCATAGTTGCTCTTGATTTGTAGGTTTCTCACGTGCTACAGCATCTTTAATATCACCCCATAAATTCTCTATGGGGTTAAGATCCGGAGCTTTGTGCAGGCCAGTCTGGGACATTAATTTTCTCATCTTGCATAAATTTTTTGCATAGCCGACTAGTATGTTTTGGGTCATTATCCTGCATAAAAACCGATTTAAGTGGCATCCTCCTCTGCATAAGGCAGCATAATATCTCGTAATAAATATATCTACATAGATACTAGCAGTCATTATGCTTTTTATCCAAAATACGGGTCCTACACCCATAATATGAAAAACTTGTCCATGCCATAATTTTGGACCCTCCATGCTTTACAGTTTTGACGGTATATTAAGGATGAAATGCAGTACCTAAAGGGCATCTAACGTAAATTCTGCGACCTGTATTGCCAAATAAAACAATTTGCATTCGTCAGACCATAATATGTTGCGCCATTTAGTCAAATGCCATTTAGGTGATTTTTCGCAAACTCTAATCGTCTTTTTCGCTGTTTCTTACTTAATAAGGGTACTTTCCTTGGGCTTCTGGCTTTCAGGTTTTGATCTGTTAGTCGTCTTCTTATTGTTCTAGTAGTCACATCCAGTCCTACACTCTGCTTAAGCTGTGTAGATGAAGCAAACGGGTCCATCTTGCTGTTTGGATTAAAAGCTTATCCTCTTTTGCGCTTACGGCTGCGTGTTTCAGCTTTAGCTGCACTTTAAAGCGTTTGCTACCATCTTAGCTGAGCATCCCATAATATTTTCAATCTGCGAATATGATTTCCTTCTCTCTGCAATTTTTTATTAACTTGCGTTTTTTCAAATTACAGTGTTTTTCCTTCCCATTGTATGGTAATGCAAAACTTTATTTATTACTGTAAATTACAAATAATAATTTCAAAAGATGCAATTATTCTAAATGATCTTTTAAAAGGAAAAAATCTTTTGCAAATTAGAACACCTTAACACTGAACGAATACTGCTATTATTTTTGACCGACTTTAAGTTGACATTTTTACAAAAAAGTAAAATATTTTGTTTATCTTTTTTTAGTCTTGTCTTTTAATAGGGTACTAAGTAAACATGATAAGTAAATAAAGTATACATTTATTTTTAACCAGAAAGGAATTTCTTATCAGTTTCAATAGATTACGTTAATTTTATTTAACCACTGCTATTATTTTGTCCACCACTGTATATATATATATATATATATATATATATATATATATATATATATATATATATATATATATATATATATATATATATATATATATATATATATATATATATATATATATATATATATATATATATATATATATATATATATATATATATATATATATATATATATATATATATATATATATATATATATATATATACTATATATATAAACTTGTTTAGTTACCATATATAATTAAATACCCAATATTTCGAAGTAATAACACAGTCATCTAAATATAACATGAGGCATTATACGTCAGTTGGTTGCATGAAAAAAAAATTCACATTTATCGCATCGTTTTTGCGAGTTTTGTTTCGCTAGCTCGAGTCAGGCGAATGTAAGTCAATTAAGCGTTTCCTATGTTTCTTCTACAGTGGACCTGTCTGTATACTTCTTTTAGGCTTAGGAGATCCCAAAAGTTTTAGTGATATTTACAAAGTACTTCTCTCTAGGTATCCATGAAGTCGAACGTGGAGAACAGGAACTACAACGCCAAAGAGAACTGGAGGCCGAGAACCCCCCGGACTCCGACGAGAGCGAGTCCGGCTCCGGCCTGGAGAACCGCGGGGGTCAGATGGGGTTCAATACGCCCCCCGATTCCCCCAACGCCGTGACGCAATATTTACGAGAGCACAGTCTGCAATACGAAGGTAAATTTAACAAAATTTACCAGTATATTAACACAGTTTCAGGTGAGAACGAGTGAGGTATTTATTTTTATTTTTTTGAGGGGGGCGTTCGCTTCGTGGGGCTTGTAGTGGCGGTTTCGAGATTTTTAATATATTTTTTTACCTAAAAAGTGAGACATGAGATTCATACCTATTATATACCAGATGCTCTTGGCCTCAAGGGGAATGAATACTTTGGTTATGAAAATTTTCATTTTGAAATTTGCGAAAAAAGTTTTTTTTTGGGTACCCCAGAGGAAAATCGAATCATCCATTTGTGAATTTTTCTTGAATTTGATCGAATTTTGTCGTCAAAACCCAAATTTTGCAAAATTATGTGTTTTTCTAAAAACTATAGCTAGTTAAAATTTTTTCACTCAAGAATTTTTTATGCAAGTACTTCAGATGCCTCTAATTTCAAGAACAATGCATATATTCCATGCGAAATTTGGAATTTGACCATAAAATTTGATGAAATGAAGAATTAGTTTTTTGAAAGTCCAATTTTATATATATATATATATATATATATATATATATATATATATATATATATATATATATATATATATATATATATATATATATATATATATATATATATATATATATATACAGGGTGCCACAGATTCGGGAGTGCATGCATGGGGATCTCGAAAACCGTATGAGATGCGAAGTCGGTTAAATTATGGCAAAGTTGCGCATTTAGGTGCCTAACAACATGCCGATTGGAAAGTTGTAAAATTCCGAGTACTTCCGGAGATATCCGGAAAAAACCGAAATTTGGTTGATTTCGTTTTTATTTTTTTATGGCGTTATTTAAAGAATGAAAAAAAAAATACACTTTCTTAAGGCCACTTCTTAAGCTCTACAAAATAGCGTTGAGGAGATTTTCCGTACGACGTTTCGTTTTCGTTAGACCATCATCAACTTTATTTTTTTAAATACGGACCTGGGTTTTTTATTTAATTTTTTTGAACCTCTTATTATCCCAATTTATACCTGACCCCTGTATATATACAGGGTGCCACAGATTCGAGTGCATGCATGGGGATCTCGGAAACCGTAAGAGATACGAAGTCGGTTAAATTATGGCAAGTTGCATTTAGGTGCCTTACAACATGCCGATTAGAAAGTTGTTAAATTCCGAGTATTTCCGGAGATATCCGAAAAAACCGAAATTTGCTGATTTCGTTTTAATTTTTTTATGGCGTTATTTAAAGAGATATGAAAAAACAAAAGGCGCTTTCTCTGGCCACTTCTTAAACATACAAAACAGAGTTCAGAGATTTCCGTACGACGTTTCGTTTTCCTTAAACCATCATCAACTTTATTTTTAAATGCGGCACTCAATTGTTTATTGCATTTTTTTTAAGCAATTAATCCCAATTACAATGATGTATAACACTTAATATTTTTCTGTTAAATAAACATATTTTCCATAAGAGACAATGAGTAAGACAAGGAACGCACATAACTTCTTATAGGGGCGTTCCATATTTGTTAATAAATATTAAGTGTTCTCATTTTTGTAATTAGGGATAATAAGAGGTTCAAAAAAATAAAATAAAAAACCTAGGTCCGTATTTAAAAAAATAAAGGGATTGATGATGGTTTAACGAAAAAAGAAACGTCGTACGGAAAATCTCTCAACGCTGTTTGTAGAGCTTAAGTAGCCATGAGAAAGTGTCTTTTGTTTTTTCATATCTCTTTAAATAACGTCAGAAAGAAAAAATAAAAACGAAATCAACAAATTTCTGTTTTTTCCGGATATCTCGGAAATTTGATACTCGAAATTTTACAACTTTCTAATCGGCATGTTGTTAGGCACCCTAAATGCGCAACTTTGCAAAATTTAACCGACTTCGTATCTCTTACGGTTTCGAGATCCCCATGCATGCACTCGATCTGTGGCACCCTGTATATATATATATATATATATATATATATATATATATATATATATATATATATATATATATATATATATATATATATATATATATATATATATATATATATATATATATATATATATATATATATATATATATATATATATATATATATATATACATATATATATATATATATATATATATATATATATATATATATATATATATATATATATATATATATATATATATATATATATATATATATATATATGTGTAGGGCGGGTTGCGGGTGTTATAAACGAATATGGCTTCTTTTAGAGCAGAAAAGCTTGCTTTAAGGGTAATGTTTTTATATGGAGTTTTTCTTGCTGGTGCTTCTTGCAGGCGTTTAGACTGTATGTGTCGGTAATTCCCAGTGGTGGCTTTTTGCTTGTCTTACAGGGCCAGCTCAACATACAAAAGCAAAAAATAAAGTAAATCATTCACACCAAAACAGATTATAATTAAGATTGTAACAAAGCAAATACACACCAACTTTATTCCTTAAAATGGCGGCTCGTAAAGGGCCACTGGTAAATACTGGTATTACGATCGGTTTGAACGTCTATGAGAACCTTAATATGTTCTTAATAAAAAATTAATTACCAGGTTGTTCAATAAGTTTTCTCGTTCCATTAAAACAACAATTTTATGGTTTACAATACATTTTTTTAATTATTAAAATCTCTCTTAACCAGTGCAGCTAGATTGTGAGAAAAAAGTACTCTCTCCACACAACACGCTAGCGACACACACAATGTGATCGGGACACCGAAAGAAGCCGAGCGATGCCGAAGTCTCCCCCCAAATTAAGGAGAAGTTGCCGAAAATCAGAGGAACCTAAATCTTACGAAAAGGCTGGATGTTGTAACAATTTCTACTTAAATTCACTGATTTTTGCGATGGTTTTTTGAGAATGTGGAGGGACGTCTTTCATGTGGATCGTTTTCAAGACTTGTACGACCACGTTTTAATTCAGCAACCCATGTTTATACTGATCTAATTGAAGGTGGAAAATAATCAGTTATTAATTTAATTCCTGCTACACTTTCCAAAAATAAGAATGTTATCATTACACAATATTTACTTTTTTCCATTGTAAAGCAATATTTGACACGTTAATTTTGACGAGCTGTGAGTTGAAAAATCTACATGAAACTTCACACGTGTTCATAAAAAAGTACTATAATTTAAAAAAAAAACGACGAACATAATAGCGATAGAACTTATTGAGCAACCAGTTAGGAACTTTAAGCTTTTTTGCTTATAATTATTATATTACTTCAAATTTTTTTTGTTGATGGTTTTGTTTTTTTATTTGTTTTGTTTTCGTTCCGTTGTTTGTATGTTTGGAGTATCTGTCTGAGATTTAGTTACACAGCATCCAATGCTTACACCAAAAAGCTTAATAGCTTTATGCCTTAAAGTTTTAAGAAAAACTTTTAGAATGTTGTATCAACCCGTAGGTTAAAATAAAGACAAATATAGTGTTCACTATAGACGCTTAACACAGTGCTAAATTTCTGGTAATCGAGAGAAAATTCGTTCACACGCTGCTATACAGGGTCAGAATGTGAACCCTGGAAATCGTTTTTGTTAAATAAGTTTGAAGCTACTAGGCGTTAATATTTTATTAATATGATGGTTAATAACTAAGTCGTTTTAAAATAAACCCATTAAATCATATTTGGCTTATTTAGTTTTTAAGGGACGGACAAGCTCAATTTAATAATAGCATTTTTTAAACCCTGTGATAAAGGCTCAACAGTATTATTTTTGGATAGCTTTAACCACAGCTATCTAAAACTAAAGAGCTATGAAGCAGCAGATCTGGCAACACAGCATACTAGGCTTGCAAAACACGTGCGCTTTCGTCGGCCTTGTAGGTTTCTTTGAATGCAGTTTGAAACGTAAACGCAAAAGATTGATACGCAAAAAATAATTTGTGTGTTTTAAAAAATAAAAAATAGCAGCCTATAGTTTTAAATTAAGGACTAATTAAAGTAGTGTAGTAATGCATTGCATTAGTAAACTAAAAATCGTTGTTTTTTCGTTTATATGTAACATCGTATGTATGTATATTTCGGGATGTAAAACAAATTACGACAGCGTTTTTGAAACAAAATATAGATAAAGGGGAAAAAATTCCGGAGTTTTCTTTGACGTGCCCTAAATTATAGCATGGTGCAATACCAAGGCTTTATAAGAACCAACAAAATATTTATCAAATCCTAAAGTCCCCCAAAAAAGAAACCCTGAAGAAAAGAAGGAAAGTCCTCGTATAGAAACTTACGAACAAGAACATGGGATTGAAAGCTTTTTCAAAACGACCTTATTACTGATTTTAGTAGTTTTAAAGCTAAATTGAAAAAAAAAATAAACCTAAAAAATTGGAGATATGCAGTGTTTGACTCTTGTGTCAAAAATATATAGTTTATATGATCCTTGCTCGTGTTTATATGTATTTACTTAACCAAAATTTATTAACATCCCTAACTATTGCAACCTTTTAAGTGGACATTTTATATTTCCTTTGAAGACTAGTGTAGTGCGGTACAGAAGTAAGAAACTATATCAAAAAGATGCCCTTATTTTAAGCAATTTTTTTAAAAGTAATTATACCAAAAATATGAACAATTCCGTTTCATTACAAACTCAGTTAAATACTTTTTCAAACTCGCTGAAAGATTTAAAAAAAGAAAGCTTTCCACTTTGACGGGATAAGTGTATTAAAGAAACGTTTGATGTAATAACTATATTTACGAACAAGGTTACCAAATATATTTATAAATAAAAAGGGTTTATTTTGATTTTTGGTAAGTGTGTAAATGTGCAACAAAAACAATATTAGCTTCAAGCAATATCTTCAGGACTATATTAAAACAATCCAAAAATATCGTGGGGTTTACCAAAAAATAAAATTTACATTCTAAAAGTTATTTATATGTTTTAAGGTAGTGTAAAACCCGAACAATGAACCCAGTTTTGCTTTTTTAAACTTGTCTTATTAAGTACAGATTATGTTTTTTTAAAAATATTATTTTAGATATGTTGTTTTCGGTTGATTTTAATTATCACAAAAATTACTGATTAATACATTTTAGCTAATATTTAAAAGTTAAAAGTTACATTAATTAATTTGCAAAAAACAGTCAAACAGTATAAGAATAAAGCCTTAAAAAATTAATATTTTTAAATGTCTAGCAATAAATTGAAAAAAATAATAATAGGTTCGGAATATTCTAATATGGCCTAGGTTTTCCGAACAGATTAGTGTTTTTAGGGCCATATAGTCTAGTATTTAAAATTATGTTTATTTTAAAATAATACCTATATTTTGTTTAAAATTTCATAAAAAATGTTTATTTAGCGCAATTTTCTTAGAACTCATTAAATTAAACCAGCCCAGGGCGCAGTGTTGTTTGCAACGTTGCCTTTCTTGCTTCATGGCTCTTTTGTTATAGAAGGTGTGCTTTTAAACCCTTTAAAATAAAAAGTATTTTGATTGAATGATTAAATAAATTTTACGAGAAATAAAAATTTTTTGGGAATTTTTTTAACATTTTACAGGGGTTTTCTAATTGTACGTCAATATTTAAGGAGGCAATTTTTGAGTCTATGAAGAAAACTTCATATAAACGTATGTCCCCCAAAGTCTTAACTTTTTTGATACAGGGGGGTAAATATATTAAAAAAAAAATCATTTATTATTAATATCTTTAAAACCACTTTAGATATTTTAATAAAATGTGGCATACAAAGTATGTATCAAAACATTTTTTTGGGGTACCACTTTTTTTTTTTTGCAATATAGGTAGGTCAAGTTCTGTACGAATGCCACTGGTGGAAATACAAAATGTGATACACTAAAACATGCTTCTTGTTATAATACATTTATGAAATTTATCTAAAGTGGTATTATATATTAATAATAAATAATTTATTTTGGGAAATTTGCTTAAATTCAATGTTAAGATTTTTGGGTATACGTTCATATGAGGGGTTTTTTTCTTAAAGGACCAAAAATTGCTTCCTTAATATTGACGTACATTCAGAAAAAACCCTGTATAATTTAAAAAATTACCCACCATATTTTTTTTATTTCTCGTAAACAATTGATTTTAAGTAATCAAGAATACCTTTTTTTTGTTTAGGTTAAGCTTTTCCAAAAATAAATTGTTGAGCCTTTATTACAGGGTGTTAAAAAAATTGCTATTATTGTGTCAGAGCTAGTCCGTCCATGACTAAATAAGCCAAATATGATTTAATGGGTTTACTTTGAAACATCTAAAACCATCCCTATTAAAAAAATATTAAATTACGCCTAGTATTTCAAAAAATTATTAAATATTTCAGGTCGTCCGTTATGTACTGTATCTCCGTGAGGAAGGTTCGTAGGAAAAAGTTTACGGGAGCTTGTCATAATATTTTTGGGTTTTTTTGTTAGATTCAGTGCCCATATTCTGGGACACCCTGTATAAACATTTTTAATAGGATGAATAAAAGAGGGGATATAAGCAAAAATGTAATTGAATTGAGGAATTGATCCTGAAATAAACGATTTCTATTTTTTACCGAAAACCATGCGTGGGACAAAAAAAAACCTAAAGATCAAATTTGCTTAAAAATGAAAAAACATTTTATACAAAAAAAATTTTGAACATTTTAGCATATTTTTTTATGCGGGATTTTTTCAGGAGGCATCATCCCCGAACTGGACATCTACGCGATCCCCTCCTCGGACCTCGCCCCCGTCAAGGAGATCTATTTCGTGGCGATCATCGACGTTCTAACGCACTACGGCGTCAAGAAACAGGCGGCGAAGGCCGCCAAGACTGTCAAATACGGATCGAACGTCGATGGAATCAGCACGTGCGATCCCGAGCAACTCAGGTTTATAAATTTCATGAAAGTTTTATAGAGTAAGACAGGAGGAACAAGATTGATTTCGTTGTTTTTTTGGTGAGTGTTGGGGAAGTGGGCATTTATTTTTATTTTTAAATTAAAATTTTCGAAATTATTCGTTTTTTTTTACGAGAAGCTTCTAGCAAGTGCACTGCACTGTACCGGGTGCCCAAATAAAGGACGCCGGCTGTATCTCAGAAAATTTTATCCGAGCTTGGGGAAAAATATTTTAATAAAAGTGGCAAGAGAAATATAAAATTATTTTCAAATTTCTGGGAAAAGGCCCTAGGGGGGAAACTGCATCTTGAATCAAAAAATTATGTTTTTTTGAATTTTGCTATATTAACTACCCTAAATACCTGACCTTCAAAATCAGAAAGCCTTTTTTGTTTAATAATTTTTGCTGTATCTCTAAAAATAAAGTGAAGAAGTATTTAAAGTTTTCCTTAAAAAACACTCCGTATCTTCAAAACGGCTAAGCCGATTTTAACAAGCTTAGGATAGTCTTGGGCTATAAAAATTTTAATATTTGAAGTTTTGTTAGTTTTACATGTCGCCGCTAGAGGACCTTTTTCGATATTCCGACAGAAATGATTAATTTTCTCAAAAAAATTAAATGCATTGGTATAATTTTTTTTCATGAAAAAGTAGCTAAATAATGCCTAAACAAGCTCGCGAAAACCGTTTCTTGATTTTTTGTTTCTTACCTAAAATTTAGGCCAAAGAAAATTGTATACGTCAATATCTCAAAAACTATAAAACCTACAAGAAATTTTATAGAACATTAATTATGTATTTTTACGGAACCTTTAATTTAGGTTATATAGTCTTTTGGTCTAAATGCAATACTTTACGAGTTATAATAAAAAAATCGAATTCCAGGGTATACCTTAAAAAAATCCTGAAAATTCGATTTATTGATAATAATTCGTAAAGTATTGCATTAAAGATTCTATAACCTAAATTAAAGGTTTCGTAAAAAACATAATTTATGTTATATAAAATTTCTTTATTTTATAGTTTTGAGATATTGACGTATAAATTTCTTTATTTTTATAAAAAAAAAAAAATCAGAAAAGGTTTCCGAGAAAATTTTAAGCTCATTTAACTACTTTTTTTAAAAAATCATACCCATGCATTTTGAAAAATTACGCATTTCTGTTTTGGATTTCGAAAAAACCCTCTAGCCAATGTGAAAAAACAAAACTTCAATAATATAACATTAAAGCTCAGAATAGCTTTTAATAACTAGCCCAAGTTTGTTAAAATCGGCTTACCCGTTTCGAAGGTACAGGTGTTTTTACGGAACCTTTAAATACCCCCACCACTTTTTTTTAGAGATCACAAAAATTGTCAAACAAAAAAGGTTAAAAACAACTGAAATCAGGTATTTTTTTGTAATTAATACAGCAAAATTCACAAATACTTTAGATTCAAGGTTGCAGTTACGCTGGCCATTTCAACTTGAAAAAATTTTCCCAGCTTTTTCTGTTGACCACTTTTTTAAATTTTTTTTCCCCAAACCCTGTGCGTCCATTTCTGAGATACGTGCGTCCCTTATTTGGACACCCAATTAGTCAGAACTGTCATTACAGCATTAATATCGAGTTATAGCAGTCACCAAAGACACACTTCAAAAATTAGGTTAAGAGATGTAACTTTCGTACTATAAGGGGTAAGAACGAAAAAAGCTGGAGTCAATTTTTTAAAATTTACGGTGTTTAATTGTTTAAAAATTTTTAAATTTAAATAAGCGGTCTAATTTTTCCTATAAATGTCAGTCTCCCTGGTGATGAAGCTAGTGAAGGGTTATTTCAGTGTAATAGTTTTGGAAAGAGTCACGAAAAGTTGTTGTGTTTCTGTTTCCATAACTGGCTTATTCTGTTCACTTAAATATATCCCACGGTCTAACAACTGCAGCTATAAAAAGCGGCCTCAACAAATAGCACAAAAGTCCAGAATTTTTATTTTTTCACGCTACATAGGTAGGACACCATCAGAATAGTTTGTTTTTTATGTGCCAACTTTTGTCGAGAATTCGGTTCTGTGTTATAAAAAGGAAGAATTTCTTTTGTATGTGCCTAAATTTCTGCCAAACATTGTATCTGTCATTCTCCCTTTGATTCGATTTGACAGGTAAGGGAAAATGTCAAATAAAAGATAGAAAAAATGTATTTCATTTTTGTAACTTGGAATTGTTTCTGGGATGGTGACTTAAAAAAATACATGCGTTGTATTGATGTTTTAAAAAAGTATATAAGTTAACAAGCCTTCAAATCTTCAATTTGTTAAACAAAGAATGAGTTAAAAGACAAAGGTTTTTAAAAGTGTTTATGTTTTTCAATCATTTTCTTATAAACAAAGCTCAAATTTGGAACATTACTTTTATCTCCCTTAGTCAAATTATCCCAAGGTCTTATGGTAGAAGAACATATTGGCCTTAACAATGGCACAAAGATACCTAAAGGGAATAAATGTCTTCATCTATGTTTTGATACATTTTTCTTTAAAATCTTGAAATCGCTTTTTTTTTCTCACAAACAACCATCCTCAATAGCCAATAGTTTCTTATTTTTGAGTCTTACTATGTTGTTGTCAGAATACTTTGTTAAAAATAATTTAGTATTTGTATTTATCATGTTTTTATTTTTCTTAAAATCTCCAGTAAACAAATTTTGTCCTAAGCCGAATAAATTACAATAAAAAGTTGATAATATCTTAGCTTTAGATCCGATGAAATTTGAAATATTGATGTTGTGAAATACATTGGTATATAGAAATATTAATGGTATTTTTTTTGAATAGACCAACTTTTTAAAAACGTTTACTTGCTTTTAAATTTTTAAATTTTTTTATATATATATATATATATATATATATATATATATATATATAATATATATATATATATATATATATATATATATATATATATATATATATATATATATATATATATATATATATATATATATATATATATATTTTATAATAATATATATATATATATATAAAATTTTTAAAATATATATATATATATATATATATATATATTATATATATATATATATATATATATATATATATATATATATATATATATATATATATATATATATATATATATATATATATATATATTAAATTTATTTAAAAAGATAAATTTTATATTTTTTTTTTATTTTTCCAAAATTTACATTTATTATAATTTATATATATTTAATATTATAATAATTATTTAAATAATAAAATAAATTATTAATTTAATTAATTTTTTTAAAAATTTTTTTTTTAAATTAATATTAAATTAAATATATAAATTTATAAATAATTATTTAAATTTTAATTTTTTTAAATTAAATTAAATAATTAATTTTTTAAAGTTTTTTGCCCAATCGGTGGATAGGCAGACGTTGATCAATAAGGGGCCCCTAGATCACCCCCCCTTAATCCATTGGCTACTTTTTTTTGGGGGTTTTGTCAACAATCAAGTATAAAAAAAAAAGCCACACACCCTTTTTATCCTCAAATATCCATTGTAATGCAAAAGGAATATTTCCCAGGCACAGTTGAAAAGTACAGCAAAATTTAACATCGCCCCCTTCTGAAACTGTTAATGGGGACTTCCCCCCAAATTTATAAAATAAATTTCAAAATGTGGAATGTAATTATTAATCAATTTATTTGAAACAAAGTATTATAATTATTATTTAAAATTATTTCGTAAACAGAAAAATGTTTATGACATTATACATAAAAAATTCCCCAATTTTACGGAGAACCAAAGGGGTAAAAAAAACAGGGGGGTTATTTAAGAAAAAAAAATTTTTTCCCGTCAGACTTTCTTTGACACCCTGTATATCTACATTTGATGTCAAAATATGCCCGATCCAAAAAAAAAACGACGTATCCCCAAGGTTTTTTTTAAAAAAAAAACCCCCTTTTATTGAAAATTTTCCCCTTTTTAAATCACAACCCTGTTTTATATATATATATATATATATATATATATATATATATATATATATATATATATATATATACACGTGTTTAAAATTAACTCGGCACTATTGCTAACTTTTTATTATACGAGATACAAGAGGTTAATTGGCAAAGTTTTGTACATTTTTACGCGATTACAATGACGATAATAGAAAACAAATGAACATCAGATTTACGAGTTATTCACAAAAAATACTTTTTTAAATGCAACACCCCCTATTTGTTTAATCGATATAGAATGTAATTTTTTTTACAATTAGTTATTAACATTTTTTTTTTTTAAAATGATAAAAGCTGAGTAATTTCAATTTAAATGCATTTTTTTTAAGTGGACGCAGGCAACCATGGAATTCTTAAAACCCTTTTTTTTTCAAATTATATCGTAGTATATCCATGTCAGAAACCAAATTTAAATAAAGTCCGCCATAAAAGGTATAATTTGTCAAACATTCTAATTACTTGGGTCAATAATAAACATCGTAAGCAGTTTCAGTTTTTTTTTTTTAAAAATAACGCATAACTAAGTAACATTAATAAAAACATTATGCTAATAGTGGCTATATTGGCATTATCCAAAAATCCTTCAACACATTTCTTAGTAAATTCAGATATTGTTTGCCGTTAAAAAACCTTTTAAAAAAAAAATTTTTTTTCCAATGAGGAGCACTATACGTTTAAAAAAAAATATTGTTGTGAATTGAAAGGATGATGGGCGGGTTTTAATGTCCAATAATGTTTTCTTTTTAAATATCCTCTATTACTAAAGTTATATCATTGCTTCAAGAATTAATCGTAAAAAGTTTGGTTTTCT
>JAHBCN010002581.1:0-47500 GCA_019359885.1 Listronotus oregonensis
AATAATAAAAACAACTGAATTTTCATAAAAAAATTTTAAATATTGATGTCAAATCCCAAACACAATTTGTTTTTTTATAAAAAAAAATTTAAAAAAATTTCCCCAAAGGACATTGGGAAATATGTTGTAATAACCCCCATATAATTTTTTTAAAACATATACAGGGGTCCCAGAAGTAATGGACACAAAGGAACACAAAACCTTGGGTTCAAATTTTTAAAGTTGATAATTAAAGATAATAAAAAAATTTTAAAAAAAGATACAGGCTGAAACCCTTTTTAATTTTGTTTTCTTTTTTTTTTTTCCCCAAAAATGGGGGGCCAAAAAAAAGGGGGGTTTTGGGGGTTTTTTTTGAGGGAAAATTTAAATTTTTTTTGGTTTTCCCGTAGGGGCCCCAAAAGGGCCAAAAATTTTTGTTTTAGATGTCAAACCCCTTTTAAAGGATACTATATTAACCTGTTTATTAAAAAGAAGCGCTTTTGGTAAAAAAATGTTTTTTTTCTTTCCCCCTTGGGAGCAACTGTTTTCGAGATAAACGTTTTTTAAAAGGGCCCCAATTTTTCCCCTTAAAAAGGGTTGGGGGCCCAAAATTTTTTTAACTTTGCAAAGAAATTTTTTTTTTAACCGCAAAAAAAAAAACCCCCTTTGGGAAAAAAACCCCTAAAACCCCCCTCAAACCCCCCCAAAAATTTCCCCCTCAAAATTTTTCAAACCCCTGACCTTTAAGGTTGTTTTGGGGGGGGGAAAAAGGGGTTTTGGTTTTGTGCCCGGGGAGACTTTAATCAGCTTTTAAAAACTATTTTTTGGGAAAAGTTTAAAAAAATTAAAAAACCCCATTTTCCATAAAAAATGGGGGGGTCCTTTTTTACAAAAAGGGTTAAAATTAAAAAACCCTTTTTTAAAAGGGGGAAACAAAAATTTTTTAATTCGGGCCAATAAAATTAAAAACATGGGAATTTCCGGGGGGTTTAAAAAAAATTTTAAATTTTCCTTTTTAAAAACCCCCAAATTTTTTTGGGAAATTTTTAAAAATAAAAGAATTATTACAAAAAAAAGAAAAAAAAATTTAAAAATTTAAACCCCCCCGTCCCTTAGTTATTATCAACGGGTTTACAAAAATTGCATTATTTTGACCAAAAAAAACCATTTTCTTTTCCCCCCTTATTTTTTTGGACACCTGTATATTTACTTTTTTTTTTGGGGGGTTTTATTTTTTTTTTAAAATTTTAATCCCATTTTAATTATAATTAAAAATTTTTTTCTTACAAAAGTTTAAAATTTTTTTTCATTTGCACAAAGGGGGGGAAGAGAAAAAAAAGGGCGAGAGAAGAAGACGAGACGAGAGATGAAATTTTCTGTTTTGGGAAAATCACAGAAAGGGAAAAAATTTCCCTTTTTTTTGTATTGTTCCCCAACACTATCTGAAAAATTAAAAGAAAAGCCCCATGAAACACCCCCTGTTTTATTTTTACATAAAGGGCAAAAAAAAAATTGGGGTTTTAATTAAAAACTTTTGCTAAAACCCTTCATATTGCAAAACACATCAACAGGGTTTTGGGGAATTTACTGCCTCATCAACATGGTATTATCCGAAGTAGGGGGTCAAAAAAATTTTTTTAAAATTTGATATTGATTTTAAAAATTTTTTTAATTTACATCAGTGCAGAAAAACGCATGTATATTACATTTAAAAATTTTAAATTTCCCTCGTATGTTTACATGAAGAACAATGATAAGCCGCAGGCATAGAATTAAACTATATAAAATGAGTTTTTATTTTGGTTATTATAGTTATTATAATTGGTTTATTTGGAACAGTCTAGTAAAAAAAAAAAGTGGGCCCGTGATTAAATCTAAAAAATTTTCTTAAATTATTAGTAACATGAAACCGAATTTTTTTTTTTGTTTTGGGTCTTTCAAATAATACGAAATTTTTTATATTTGGGTAGTAACTTAAACAGAACTATTGTATTTACAGGGGAGCTGGAGGAGTATAAAAGTTATTATTTAGTTGGTTTATTTTATTTCATTTGAAAAAGGGAACAGAGCCAAAGAGATTTCAGGTCGAAATAAACAATTTAAAACCTTATTCCAAAGTTAATAATAACTTGTATACATGTATACATTATTAAGGGCAAGAGCAACTTTTTTCGATAAAGCATTTAAAAAGGGTTTTCTATGGAAAAGGGGTTTTGGGGCCCAAATTTTTTTTCCCTTTTTAAAAATAAAAAGTCGTCAACACGATAATTGTCTCCCCGAGCACAAAAAAAAAACCCCCTAACCCCTCCCGAAATCCCCCCTTTTAAAAAAATTCAAATCCCCAGTGACCTTTTTAAAAAAGATTTTGGGGGGGTTGGGGGGGTTTTTTTGGGGTCGTGGGAAATTTTGATCAGCGTGTTTAAAATTATTTCTTTGCAAAGTTTGAAAACAATTTTGGGCCGGGGAAAATTTTCCCTAGGAAAAAAATTTTTGGGGTCCCAAAAAAAGGGTTTTTCTCGAAAAAAATTGCACCTAGAGATCTAAGTGAGGTATACATTTTTTACGCAGCGGGAATTATAGTAACTTCGTTGTAAATACAAACAATATACTAAGCTTAAAAAAATTATGCCATCTAAAAAAAAGTGGGGAGGCCGGCTGGGCCCTATAGCAACATTAAAAGTATGGAGAAAATTTTTTTTTGCCTCAAAGAACCCTAAATCCCCAATTTTGTAAACCCTGTTTTTTAAAAAAAGAAATTATTAAAAAAAAAAAAAAAAAAATTTTTAAATTTTGGGGGAACCCTGTATCTTAGTTATTTTAATTTGGGATAAGGAAGTTTACGTTTTAAATTTATTATTTTGACCTTAAAAAAACTGCTGTTTTTCTGTGTTTTTTTACTTTTAAAAACCTGTACCAATCTATTGGCCCAAGGGAAACACCTTTTGGGAAAAAAAAATCTTGGTTTTTAAAAAAAATTTTTTTTTTTCCCCGAAGTTTCAAAAGTGACCCCGCAATTTGTATATATTTTTGGAATTTGATCAAATTTTATTTAAAATTTTTATGTTACTTAAAAGTTAATGCTTTTTTTTTTAAATTTGGGGGGCATCTGAAATATTTGAAAAAAAAAATGTTGAGAAAAAAAAAAAAACGGGGTAGGGGTTTTAAAAAAAAAAAAAATAGATACTTTTGCAAAAAATTGAAATTTGGAGAAAAAATTTGATCAAATTTAAAAAAAAAATAAAAATTTTGGATTCATTTTTTAATTTTGATTTTTTTGGGGGGGGGGGGGGGAAAAAAAACAACTTTTTTTCCAAAAATTTTTAAAATTTTTTTTTTTTTTTTAAAAAAATTTCGGGGTCTAGTTTATATTTGTTTTTGGGGCCCTTTTTTTTTTTCCCCTTTTTAGATAAATTTTTAATAACAAAAAAAAGGGCAAAAGCGCCCCGTCTTTCCCGGGTTTTTTAAAAAAAAGAAATAGCCATCTTTTTTTTTTTTCTATTGCTTTTAAAAAAATACAAAAAAAAACATTAAAAGTAAACAAAAAATATACAGCATAAAATTAAGGGGGGGTTTTTTTTGGGGGGTTTACTATTAATTTTTTAAAGTGAAAAAGAAGGGTTTCCTTCTTATGTGACTATTAATGTCTTTTTAAAAAAATTTTAAAAAAGGGGTTTATACAGAAAAAACTAATTGTAAAAAGGATATCGAAATTTTTTATTTTAAAAATTTTTAAAACATATTTATTTTTTGGGGTTTATATATATATATATATATATATATATATATATATATATATATATATATATATATATTTAAAATAATTTTTTATATAAATTTAAATTAATTAAATAATTTAATTAATTAAATTTTCAAATTAATTATAAAATATTTATTAATAAAATTTTAATTTTACTAAATATATTTAATAATAATAATTTAAATTAATTTATTTAAAAAAAATTTTTGCGAGGAAAAAAATTTTTTTTGTTCCGTAAAATTTGTTGGTTAAAATTTAACCCCCAAAAAACTTTTTTTTTTTAAAAAATTTTTTGGGTTTTTTGTTTTTAAAAAGGGGAAAAAAAAAAATTGGTTTTTTTTGGGCAAGGTTTTATTATATAAGTTTGGTTTTATACACAATACGGAGCAATATTTTATAGGGAAAAAAGGAAAAAAATACAAATGTTTGAATCAAAAAAATTCAATTTTTAATTTTTTTAAAATTTCATTGTTATTGTGCATAAAAATCTTCTATATTTAGAAATTACTGTTGTCTGTAAAGTATTATAGGTATTATTTTTTATTATTTCACCTTTTTTCCCCGATTTCAATTCACAAACCCCATTCAAATTCACCAAATCACCGGAAAAACGATTGAAATTTAGAGGTTATGTTTACTATTTGTTTTTTTAAAAAGGGGGTTTTTGCGTTCAATTATCCACATCAGATCAATCGTCTTTAAGAGTCCATTCGCGCCGTGAAAATTGGATCCAATTCGTGGTTCGGGGCATAATGTTTTTCTAAAAAACAGAAAAAGTTAATTTTTAAAAATTTTTAAAAAATTTAACACTTAAATTAAGGCTTCTAAATATTTTTTTAAATTTGGATTTATTTTTTAAATTTCCTTGAGGAAAGTCCCCCAAAAAATCGGTTATGTTTAAATATTTTTTCTTAACTCGACTCATTTTAAAAAAAATCCGCTCATCAGAGGATAATTTTTTCCCCCCCCTTTTTTAAAATGGTGTATAATTTATGTTAATTAAGGAAAAATAGTTACCGAAAACGTTATCTTCTGTAGGCTTGCAATCGGAAACAACATCGCATCGATACACCGAATTTGGAAGAACCTAAATAAAATATAATTTTTTTAATGCGGCTATACGAAAATTGTGGTAGGGGGAGTTTGTTAGTCTCCCCCCCCCGCCCACGTCCTTTGCCCGACCCCTAAGGGTGCGTAAAACCTCTTTTAAAACTTCTACGACCAGTTTCAATTCAGCAACCCATATTTCTACTGTTTTACTTAAAGAAAAAAAGTTCTCATACATTTTGAACAATTTTTATCAATTTTTTTTTTTCCTACACCTTTTAAAAAAAAAAATATATCAGACATGGGAATTTTTTTCTTAGTAAAAAAAATTGATACGGGGACTTTAAGCACCTCTAAAAATAGAATGAGTTGACCAATCCACATGAAACTTTAAAAAGTTCATAAAAAGTACTATTATTTTTAGGAAAAAGAACGACGAACCTATACCCAAAGAACGACTAAACTTATTGGCCATCATAAAAATGGGGTTTTTTTGTTTGAATACTCTAGATAACTCCCAGAAAATCTAAGTACCCAGTAAGGAATCATTTTAAAAAATATTACTAAAATAAAAGAGTGCAAAGAACCTCAATATATAAATTATTTCGTAACAAACCAAAAAAATAATCATACTTTTTTAAACCCCCGTCTTTGCTTTAATAGGCAAAAAAAACCCCCTCTTTTACCAAAAAGGGCAGAATTGAATTATTTTTTTTTGTTACTTTGTAACGAGAAAAAAAAAAATTTTAACAACGAAATTCTTGGTAAGTAAAATAAAAAACGCCGGGGGAAAAAAACAATAACATTTTAAAAACCGGACGAGATTTTTGCAAAGTAGTCGACCAAATGAACTGAATTCAACACTTTTTTTTCGTTTATGCTTTTTTTTAAGGCGGTGATTTGTTTTTCCCGGGATTTCCCGATTTTTTTCCCAGGTAATTGTGATAAAACCTTGCTCTTTCCCCGGGCCCGGGGCGACATTTGTAGGCCCTCTAGCGGGGGTTTGAGTGCCATCACTTTTCGTGTCATGGATCTTTGTTTATTTTAAGCATAAAAATATTTTTTTTTAGATATGTATACTGGGTGTCGGGGAAAAAAATGAAAATTTTTCTTTGCAAGACTAAAAAAAGGGCCCTTTTGGGGCCAAAATTTGGGGGGGGGTGTCCCAGAAGTAATGGGGAAAAGAGAAAAAAACAATTCCTTAGGTCAAAATAATGCATTTTAAAGTAAACTTGCCCTTTTTTTCCCAAAGCTTATAAAAAAACTTAAAAAGAATTTAAAGGGGGGTGTTAAAAAGGGGGTTTTTCCCCTTCTTTTATAATTTTCCTTGGTTTTTTTTTTAAAAAAGAAGTTCCCCCAATTCTTTGGTCAAAATGTTTTTCATTTAGGTTTTTAGGAGCAACATTTTCGAGATAAACGATTTAAAGGACCCCCCTTTTTCCCCTTTGAAAATGGGTTTTGGAAAATTTTTTTTTAAAACCTTAAAAAATAATAGTTTTCAACACGCTGAAAAAAAGTCCCCGGGGGAAAAAAACCCAAAAAACCCTTTTTAAAACCCCTTACCCCCCCCAAACCCATGAGTTTTAAAGCTGATTTTGTGGGGGGTTGGGGGTTTTGGATTTTTTCCCCGGGGGAAAATTTTTTTTCAGCTATTGAAAACTATTATTTTGCAAAAATTTAAAAAAAAATTGGGGGAAAACCCTTTCCAAAAAATGCGGGGTCCTTTTTAAAAAAGGTTTTTTTAAAACAGTTTTTCCTAGAGAAAAAAAAACATTTTAAAAATTTAAAAAATTATTCCATCTAAAACAAGTGGGGTGGAAGTGGGGGGGGCCCCCCCCACCAGAAACTTTAAAAGATTAAAGAATTTAAATTTCTCCCCCCAAAAACCCCCCCCAATTTTTTTTTTTAGTGAAAAAATTTTAAAAAAAAAAAAAATTTTACCCCCCGATTTTTAAAATTTTCAATTTTTGGGGGTTAGCAATTTTGGGGTTTAAATTGCATTATTTTTGACCTAAAATTTTTCTGTTGCTCTGTTTTTTTTATTTTTAAAGACACCCTTTTAAAAAAAAGGCTTTTTGGCCCCAGAGGGGTAAAAATTTTTAAAAAATTATTAGGGGCAGATATATTAAAAAGGGGGTTTCACCGTGTTTTTTCCACCAAAAATTTGTTATCGTCTTTAAAAAAATTTTTAAAAATTTTAAAAAGTTTTTAATTCAAAAAAAATTTTTTTTTCTAATTTTTTTTGTAAAAGAAAAAAAATTTGGGTTTTTGAATTTTTTAAGGGGTGGTTTCCTAAAAAAAATTAAATTTTTTGGGAATCCCCCAAAAAAAGGGGGGGGATATGTAATTTGGGGTTTTTGGGTTTTAAAAATTTTAAACCGGTTGATCCTGGTGTCTGGGGGCAAATTTTAAGATTTAAGAGGTTTTTGGGATTTTATTTAAAGGGGAGATTTACCTACAGAACAAGGTAAAGAAAAAAAAATAAATTTTTCCCCAATTCTGCCCCCCTTTTTTTTTTTTATTGGTTTTTACTGATCTATCTGTATTAAAAAAAAAAAACCCGTCCAAAAATAAAAAAAAACCCCCTTAAAAAAAAAAAAATAAAATAAAAAAAAAAAAAAAAAAAAAAAAATTGGGGGAAAAAACTTGGAATTTTTAAAATTTTAGTTTTTAAAAGGGGTTTTTTTTAAAAAAATTTTTGGGGCCCTTTTTTTAAAACTTTTTGGGGGGTTTAAAATTTAAAACCCCCAAAATTAATTTTTTTTAAATTTTTTAATAAAAAATTTTTGGGATTTGGGGGATTTTTTTAAAAATTTTTATATAGATAATCCTTTCCCCCTTAAAAAAATGTCACTAACAAAAACCCACATTTCTTTAAGGTTATTATTAAAAAAAAATGTTCTTCATAGTTATTTTTAAAAACAGGTGCACAGGACTTTGGAAAAAACCATCTGAGGTGCAATGGGTATTAATCGCAAAAAGACAAAAAAAACGACTGATCTTCTGCATTACTGAGATATGGAAAAAGGGCTACATAATTATATTTTATTTTTCGAGTTTTTAAAAAAAAATACAAAAAGGGAAAACTGATTCTGTAAGGAAACAAATTCCACAACTTCTAGTAAACCTAGTATTCTTATTTTTTTAATTTAATTTAAAGTAAAGCTGTTTCTTTTTTCTCTTAAAAAAAACTTTCTTCTCGTGCACACCGACAAACTGTAGGGGAATCCTTTGTCTTTTTTTTTTTTAGGGGTTCTTCTCCGAGATCAATATAATTTTTTTTTCCCCCCAGTTTTTTAAAAGGGGAACATAAAATGCCATTTTCCCTGCATCCCTTTTTTAATCCACAGGAAGGCTTCGGGGGTTCCCATTTGTTCTTTCCTTCATCCCTAGAGGTCAATCTTGTAGAACCTGCTGCTTGACATTTTATTTTACCTATAAATCCATTCTGGATCTAAAAGTACCGTATCAATAAGCTACCCCTATAGTTTTTAGACCACTGATGACTGTGGGAACCTGTTCCGTTTCAATAAAAAATTTTCTTGGCTTCTTCTTCCCCCCAATTGCCCAATATAACTTTTCTAGTAGCAAAAAGATACTCTAAACACCCCCCTTTCAGTCCATCGGGGAAAAACCCCTTTCTTTTTTTCTTTTTTTCACTTAAGACACCCACGGTATGTTAAAATTAACCTGTTCTGGATTGTCCCAAGTTTTTAAAAAAATATAAAAGTCTGCAGGGCTATTTTAAAGTTTTTTTTTTAAAAATAATTAAAATTTTTTGCTTACGTTATCTAATAAAAATTTAAAAAAAAATTAGTAAAAATTTTGTTATTTGGTACCACCTCATAAAGTAATTTTCATACCTCTTAAATTTTTTTGATGGTCCGAAAAAATAAGACAATTGACTCTATTAATCGCATCAATTACATCAAAAAAAAAAAAAAAATGCTTAAAAGATATTTACTAGCACATTAAAATTCTTTTTCCCCGGGGTTTTTTTTTTCATGCCACGGGGTCACAATTTTTAAAATTTTTTTTTATTTACAACCCATTAATTAATTATATCCAATACAAAATCAAATAAATCAAACTGAAATATTTTTTAATTTTAAATAAGATTATTTTTTTTGGCAGGAAAAGTTTTCCCTAATATAGCAAAAAAAACTTTTTTTTTTTAAAATTTTACATTAATATATCTAAAAAATTAAAAGAGTTTATTATTTTTTGGGGGTTTTTATGGCAATAAAAAATTTTAAAAACCCCCTTTGTTTGAATATTTTGTAAATTTCTCTAAGAAACGTTTTTTTGGGGGAAAATCGCAGAGTTTCAAGGGGGGTGGGTTGGGAAAAAAACACCAAAAATTTATTTTTTTAAAAAAATAATAAAAAAATCTATAGAACTATAAAAAAAAAAAATTATTTATTTTGTTCTTTTTTCTAGGAAGAACAAAAAAATTGAAAAAAATTTTTTGGTTGAAAATGGTTTAGTCTTTAAATTGTCTAATTGGCTTTAAGTGACATGTGTAAAATTTTCCGAAAACATCTACTAATTAAAAATATTTAATTTTATCTTTATTGCAACATAAAAACTAAGGAAATATTAATGCCCAAACTTTAAAAAAAAAAATATGTCGAAATTTTTTAAAGTGCTAAAAAATGACATGAGGCTTGTATACCAAACTGATTCTAAATACTCACTTTGGATTTTTCTAGTGTTATCAGGAATTAAATGATAAACTTCTGCCCTATTTGTTGTTGCTTGGGATAAAAACATGAATTCTGGATAACAACAATATCATATTAAATTATTTGTATAGTCTGTATGAGCCCCGTATATGCTTAGTCGCCAGATGCAGAATTAAAAACGTTAACCCACGAGTTCGTTAACACATTAAAAGTTATTGGTTGAAACCTACCTTTGGCATCTATTTCGATAGTCATATCACTGATAAAAAATGGTATTAATTAAGCACTATTGGATTTTTATTCATTTTTAATTTCAATGGTGCAAAACAGTTTTTTGTTATATTTTTTTTTTTTCTCTAAATTACTAAACCATGATGACAAAATTTTAGAGGAATATAAAAAACAGGGGTACCTAAATATAAAAAATACAGAGCATTACATTTAAAAAATGCACCATCGTGACGTCACACTTTTGTGACACCCGTATAACAAAATTATTTTCCTGAAATGCCCCCTGGGTTAAAAGTAGCCCTGCAAAATATGAAAATTTTACAGTGAATAATAAATGAGCTAAAAGGGAGGGAGGTGAGCTGCAGGTTTTTTTGTATAAATATTTTGGCTAATATTCTACTGGCAGTTTGAATAACCATTTTTACTGTGCGTTTCGAAAAAATTGTTTTACGAGAATATAACTATGTCGCGTCGAAATCATTTGTCATTAGATGCAAAAAAGGTGTGAAAAAAAATGTTTGAAACTTTAATCAGTAGAGGAATAATTAAACAAGAAGCTTTAAAAAAACCTGTCTACTTACAAAAAAAATTCAATATTGTCGATAAGGAAAATTATTATTAGTGAAGAATTGGGGGGGAACCAAAAAAGAAAAAAACGTAAAATTTTTCAATTTTTTCCCTCCGGTTTTTTAAAAAAACAAATTTTTTGTTTTTTTTTTTAAAACCCCCCGGACCTAATAAGAAGGAAAATATATTGGGGCTTTATGAAAGCGAAGTTGTTCCTACCTTTAAAACTGAAAAAGAAGCTGGACGAAGACGAAACCAAATAAATATTAGCCCTGCCACCTCCATAGAGTTGTTTGTAAAATGGGATTTAAATATCCAAAAAAAAACAAAGACAAGTAGTAATGAAATCGCACAGATTACGCATTTATAGAAATTTCCTTCAAGAAATTAAAAAGTAGTTTAGAAACAAATCCATAATTTACTTTTATGAAACATGGTTGATAAAAGACACAGTATCCAAAGGATGGGTTGTTCCAGTCAAAGCTGTCAGACGAAAGCACCTTCAAAAGAAAAATTTAGATTAAAAATGTAATTATTATAGATAATATAGTTATAAATTTATTAAAACTTTTCGGACATTTAATTTCCTAATGTAATTTTAAAATTGTATCCTACCTAAATAACAAATAAATTATAAATTTTATATTATTGAGTCCGTCCCCAATGTTCTGTCCTTATCACCTACTAAAATGAAGGCAACTAACACGGTATACTTTGAAACAAACTATACCAAATTTTCCTGCCCAATATCCCTCCAGTTTAAATAGGTAACAGGAAATTTTTCCTCTGTCCCAAATATTTTCAGAAAACTAATTTTAGGGAAACCCGTAAATTAAAAAAAAAGGAAAAAATTAAGCACATCAAAACTCTTTATCTGAACCCGTTGTAACGGTAATAAAAAAATTGGCCAAATTTTTTTTAGTCCCTATGCAAAAAGGACAGGGTAATAAAATTTCTATTACTTGGCTCTCTAGGCATTTATAAATGCATAATATTATTAAACCATAATTATTATTACTGGAGTTTCAATTTCTATGTCATAGTATATTTTCAACGAGGAATTTCTTATATGCACAATCCAAAACAAAACTCACGATATTTGAGCTTCAAGGGAATTGTTTACTATATTATTTACACTAATGCATTCTGTAATAAAAGAAACCATACCATTAAAGTTAGTACCAGCAAAAAAAGAACTTAAAATAGTTTGAAAGTTATAGCATGTTATTACATCTATCTACGATGTAAAATAAAATAAGTTTAAATATGTGAAAGTATTCAGACAATTTGGTTGGAAATTTCTTCAGTTTTTGCCTCATTTTAGATAATAGCTTTTTTTTCGGTAATAATTTTGATCTTAATATAGTCATTAAGTTTTGAACCAATTCGGCATAGAATTGATTCAACCTAGTTAGAAATTTTGGGTGCGGATTGGATTTACGTCTTTTTTAGCAATTTGTGAATTGTATGAATTAATTTTTAACAGCTTTCCTTTTTGGCAAAAAAAAAATACAATTATCATATTTTGCGTTAAAACAAAAAAATCTGAAATTATTAAATACATTTCGTTTTGGCAGACTTTTTTGTTATTATTAAATACATTTTTGCTTAGCACAATTTTTATTTTTGAAATCCTGAATGTGAGCATTGGTAACAAAATAAGCCACCCCTTTCACTATATTTAGCTCCCTCTGACTTTTGGCTGTTCTCACATCTTGTTCGATAAAATGAATTATATATATATATATATATATATATATATATATATATATATATATATATATATATATATATATATATATATATACAGTATGTCCACGGAAAAAAGGTGTTGAAGAGAAAACTTTTTATTTTTGATTTTATCGAAAAAAAGCTACTCTTGATACTTCTAGGAGTAAGATTGATAGAAACATTTAACATATTTAATACGGGGTGTTCAGAAAATTGAAAAAAACTTAAAATGGTACAAGAGTAAAAGTGCATTTATTTGATAAGATATGGAAATAAGTTACTAGGAAAAAAGTTGTTTAATATTAAAAGGTAGTCTCTTATAACAATTTTTGAGAAAAATCGGCCTACTTTTTATTTATTTGTAGGAATAAATTTATTTTAATATCAATTTAAATTTTTAATATCAATTTTATCAAATTTTTTGCTGTTAAGTAAGCATTTAAAGCTGACGTTATGCGGCTAATGAATTATAAAAGCAAAGTGTCAATAAAGCTTGTCACTATCAACGCCTACTAGTACAATAATGAGTTGTTAATTTGGAATTAGTTAATTAATATTAAAATAATTTTTATCACAACTTAATAAAAGTAGGCCAATTTTTTT
Source organism: Listronotus oregonensis (assembly GCA_019359885.1). Taxonomy (NCBI): domain Eukaryota; kingdom Metazoa; phylum Arthropoda; class Insecta; order Coleoptera; family Curculionidae; genus Listronotus; species Listronotus oregonensis. Next base: position 12,601 of record JAHBCN010002581.1, read on the forward strand.
GAAAATTATTATAAGAAACTATCTTTTACTTCCTGAACAACTTTTCCTAGTAACTGCTTCCATATCTTCTCAAATAAATCCTCTTGAACCATTTAAACCCTTTTTCAATTTTCTCTGAGTACCGCGTATAAAATTTGTAAAATGTTTTTATCCAATCTTACTTTTAAGAAGTAGAAATTTTTTAAGGGTCGTTTTTTTTTGATGAAATTAAAAAATAAAGAAGTTTTTTTACTATTCAACAAAAAAATAAAAGTGGGCCGATTTTTTCGAAAATTGGTATTAGAGACTACTTTTAATTTTGACCAACTTTTCCTAGTAACTTATTTCCATATCTTATCAAATAAATGCACTTTACTCTTTGTACCATTTTAAGCTTTTTTCAATTTTCTGAACACCCCGTATAAAATATGTTAAATGTTTCTATCTCAATCCTACTCTTAGAAGTAGCAAAATTTTTATCAAGAGTAGCTTTTTTGATAAAATCAAAAATAAAAAAAGTTTTTTTTCTCTTCAACACCTTTTCCGTGTACATACTGTATATATATATATATATATATATATATATATATATATATATATATGAGAAATAGTATATATATATATATATATATATATATATATATATATATATATATATATATATATATATATATATATATATATATATATATATATATATATATATATATATATACAGGGTGATTCATGAGGAAATTTCAATACTTCAGTACGTAGTCAGAGAGTCCAAAAATAAACATAAAAGTCTATACAAATATGGGTCCGCAAGGCCTTCGTTTCCGAAATAGAGGATGTTAAAGTTTTTAGTTAATTTTTCTATTTTTTTTTAATAAAATCTTATGATAATGTAAAAATTGAAGTAAAAATTGGTATCTGGGGGTTTTTTGGTATGACCGATTCAAATATAATCTTATTACGGCTCTAACTTGTAGGGGAGCCACCTACACGTCTTTTTTAGGTAAATTAAATAATTGTTTTGTCATTTTTACGTCAAAAAGGTATACTTGTTTAAAGTTGATATAAGCAACCGTTTTCGAGATGTTTGGATTTAAAAAAATTACGACGCATCTGATTTTATTATAGCAAAATTTAAAAAAAATAATACAAAATGTATAATTAAACAATACGTATTTTAATTTTCAATAAAATTATTGTTCTTAAATTATTTTCAGCAAAAGATAAGCTAGGTTTTATTATTTTTAAAAATTCCACCATTTACATCTTATTCCACATGTCAGCTCTGTGGTGAACACCCTGTATTTCGAAAACGAAGGCCTTGCGGACCCATATTTGTAAAGACTTTTATGTTTATTTTGCACCACGACTACGTACCTGAAGTATTGACATTTCCTCATGAATCACTCTGTATATATATATATATATATATATATATATATATATATATATATATATATATATATATATATATATATATATATATATATATATATATATATATATATATATATATATATATATATATATATATATATATATATATATATATATATATATATATATATATATATATATATATACTTGTCTGACCGACGTTACCAGACCTTATACATACAATAGACAACCCTAGACCACCAAGAAGGAATTTTGATAGAGAAGTGTAAATTTCAAAAATTAAATCTTATTATTTACAACTTCTCATGCAACATTAGAGGGGTAAGCTATATGCTTAAATTACGATTTTCATATATTCAATACACCTTATGAATCCAAATACGTACAACATATTTTTTAAGCCATCGAAGATACAAAGATTACATACTCCGCCGACGTTACTCGACCACGCAGGGTTGCCAAACCTATATAATGTAGATTGTGGCGGGAAAACGTCTAATATGTTATATATGTTACGCTCAATAGTTGAATTCAGGCATTACCCTAAAAAATACGAAAACTAGTTTTGAGCAACGAATATTTCCTAAACCCGAAATTTCATTTTTATGCGGATATTGAGCATTACGAAATAAGCAGGACTGGTTTGGCGCATTTTGAACTGTATAATACTAGTTCTGTACATTTCCGAATGATCAGCATTAGTTTTGCTTTTTTAATTTAATTAGCGCGCAGGGTCCGAATAAAATAAAGTTGACAATGTTTTTTAGATAATATATTTTATTTAAATACTGACAAATACAAAAACAAATGACACTTTATTCTTAGGCAAATATTCAGTTAAGTTTAAAAAAATATTTATTTGAACAAGAGCTTAAATGATGGCACTAAGAATTGCAGGTGACATTCTTTTTTAGACAAGAACATGCTCTGTTAATACACTTTTTATTGCACATACATGAAATAAAACCTTGTGTAGATCCAGAAATATCGGATGATGTAGTTCTTAGTGATATTTCTTTTTTATTTTTGTCGCCAACATTGTTTTTGTCTAGAAAAACATTATTATTAGCCAACAGAAATTCGTTTTTACAAAACTGTTTTTGTAAAATTTCAGTCGTTATTGCTAATTTGTAAAATCTATCATCAATCGATTGAACGACTGCCATTACATTTCGTGTTGCCAATCTGCCACAATCCACGTCTGGTATTCGTACAAAGACATTGTCGCCAACCAGCGCTGGTTTAAATTTTTTATTTCATTGTGCGAGCATGAAATTGGCTTGAACTTGAAAACCTTTTTTAACGTTTTCACGATTCATTATTATATCGCAGAAACATTGGCAAAGAAAACATTGAAATTCTGATTCAAATTTGCTTACTTTTAAAATACCGCAGGTAGCATGAATTTTTCCATTGCACTTTGAGCAGCTTTTCACAATGGCGATAGGTTTTTGACACACATTTTCTATTTCTCCATCTTGAATGAAACCATGCACTTTACTACCGTCCATATTTTCCTCAGTGACAATAGAAACTTGCACTTCATCTGTTTCACTTGACATATTTTCCATTACTTCATCCTGAACGAATCCATGCACTTCACTATCGTCCATATTTCACCTGTTTCACTTTGCATATTTTCTATTTCTCCATCTTGAATGAAACCATGCACATCACTATCTTCCACAGTAAGTGTAGTAAAGTAATAAATTTTCATCAGAAGATTGTTTTTGAGTACCTGAAGCCTCCAATAACCGAACAAATCGAGAGTCGAATCAGCTTGCATTTTTATATAGGTACATGGGTGAATATCGTAATTATAATAATTGTAACATACACAATTTCACGAGCACGAACGAAATTAATTCAAAACAAAAAACAACAACATTACCCTACTTTTTTTGAGTTTGGTAGGCTGTAAAATAGGCAGAACTAGTTTTGCACATTTCAAATTGCACAAAATTAGTTTTGCACATTTTAAATTGCGCAAAACTAGTTTTGCTTATTTTGTAATGTTGAAAATTAATCGTTCAAAATTAATGGTGAAATTAGTAAGATCATTAAAAAACTAAAATAAAGGTAGATAACACAGTTTTTTTTAAATAAAACAGTAATATATTTATTTTTTATCAAACTCTGTGCGTGCATAAATTACTTACATAATTTATAAATCTTTGAGAAAAAAATTGTAAAAATCTAAATAAGTATAATAAAAATAATAATATTAACAGCGTTATTAGCAAAAATGTACAGGGTAGCCCGTTTATTTTGGGATGCTACCTTGTCTTTATCTACAAGGTGTGCCAAAATAAAATATTGTCAAATATTTTTGGTTAAAACCAAAATTCCATTTCATTATATTTTTAAATGTAAAGAGTATTTAGGTTTGTCAACAATTTTATTTTTTAAATTGAACACCCTATAGATTAATGTTTAGATTTAACGTTAAATTGTATTTAATTTTATGTAAACATGTTAGATTTTTTTAACTATTTTCGAGGTATAAATAGTTAAAAATCCTCTATTTCTTCAGATGTTATAGAGCTGAGTATTTAACATAAAATATTAATTATATCGTGTCATCGGGTGTCCCAAAAGTATGGAAACACCTAAATATCTTGGAAAATAAGAAAGCTAGAGAACAAAAAGTTTTGTTAAGAGTTTTGGGAAATCAAACGGTAAATCTAATGGTGACTTTAATTTTGACCTTGACCTTGATCTTCAAGGTCAAAGTGATTTTTAATAAGGAACCACTATTTTTGATATCGGATTCTGAAAGAGTGAAAAATTGTACGTCCTAGACGATAGTTCATATTTTTTTGAATGAAGAAGGTGTCAATAGGGGTTTGAATAGGTAAGCTAGGAGAGCACGGGCTCACTTCAAGGTCACCGAGTTAGTGAATGCGGATGACCAGTTCAATAGGTGTTTGATACTGGATCGATAGGTGTTGGATACCGGTTCGATAGGTGTTCAATACCGGTTCGATGGGTGTTCGATACCGATTTGATAGGTGTTTGAAACCGGTTCGATAGGCGTTCGATACCGGTATCAAACCGTAACGAACCACTAAAATACCGGTTTCGAACATCTATCGAATCGATGTCGAACCGGTTTCAAACACCTTTCGAACCGGTATTGAACATCTATCGAACCGGTATCGAACACCTATCGATCCGGTATCGAACACCTATTGAACTGGTCATGCGCATTCAGTAACGACTCGGTGAAGTGAGCCCGTGCTCTTCTAGTATACCTACTGGTTTGCATTTAAAAAAATCACTTTTACCTTGTGAATCAAGCTAAAGGGTAAAGTCAAGGTCACTATCAGATGAACCGTTGACGTAAGTTACTGTTGAGTTAAAATATGAATGTTAAAACTGTTAAAAACAGTGGGCTCCACAACCTCTGAGAGTTAAGAAATAGCCGATTTTCAAATAATTATACCTCTAAAACAGTTATATCAAGTCTAATCTATGTTACATGAAAATTTATAAAGTTTAGCATATAACCTAAAAATTAAATGGTATACATTTATAGTGTCCCATTAAAAAAAAATGAAGTTAATGTCTGTATAAGGAACACTAAGTATAGTCTGTGTAACGAATAACTTTAAATCTGACAGCTGTTCCGCGTTTTTTAGTGTTAAATTTTATAGTGTTGGACACTTATGGTTATGTTCAAATCTTAAGTAGTTTAGGGAAAATAAACACTTTAATATTAAATTATAGGCAACACTAATATTGTTATTCAACTTTAAAATAAACGGAATGTAGGTATAGTCATACTTAAAAAGTTTTAAAAAATCGCTGAAACCACGTAAAAAAGTACTTTAAATATTTTTTTAAATTTTATTCTCATAAAATTGCAGTAAATTAAATAATACGTACCTGAATATTCTGATATTTGATCTTAAAACAAACTTACAGGGTGTTTCAATTTTAACCTACTACAATTGTTTCTAAGTTTATTGTCTGACTTTGTGGCTTATACTGGCCATTATTAATAACCGCTTTCTTTTTCTCGTTGGCGCCAAAATGACAAAATACCATATTTTTTTGTTTTTTGTTTATTTTATTTGATAATGTAGTAAGGCTGCATATAAAAAATGTTATTCGGAATATAATTAATTTGCCCTATTTGCGAATTACAAATAATATTTTGTTAAAGGGGCAAACAAGTTTTGATAACGGATTATATAAAACAAAGTCTTAGAAAGCGAGTTTAAAATTGTAATATTACATAGCAAAAATTTAAAAATATCGTTATTTAGACATTTTGGCGCCAAAAAGAAAAGAAAGCGGCTGATAATGGCCCGTGTAAGCCAAAAAGTCAGACAATAAACTTCCATCGGTATAAAAAATTAAATCAATAAAAAAACACTTCGTATATCTTCGACAATTGTCGAAAAATATTTTTTTATGCTGAGAGATGGCATAGCGCAGCCTTGCCCCATATTAAACCAAGTCAGTATTTTACCTAGTTACCGAAAACTGTGTATTTTTTTCCAAAAAAGTATTGGTAATTTGTAATTAACAGTATTATCTCGTAATAAGGTATTTTTTACATCATAATTTTAAAATAAACCACATTTACTCATAATGAACTTAATTATAACCCGCTGTTATGTTAAAACTCCAACCGGTCAAAATGGCACTTAATCAAGGTATACGACAAAAAGAAGAAAAACCGTTTCGAGATATCAATTTAGTGTTTAATTAGGCCAAACAATAATCAAAACAAAGCATTACCGCCTATTTTACAAACCAATTAAAAACACTTTCATTGATTCTCAAAAATTTTACCACTCCATTTTTGTTTACTCCTGTATAAGACCAAAATGTTACTTATTAGTAAACCTTACCTTAACTTTAAAACACCTAATGTTAGCATTATTAAATAACAAAATCTGAATCTGAATCTATCGATGTAATAACAAACTAAAGCACTTTAACAAAAAAAAACAACGAAATTTTGCCACCTGCTTCAAGAACTTTTTGCAATTTTACCTTGCCTTCTTTAACACCCTGTATAATGAGGAAATTAATAATTTAAATTCGATTTTAAATCAGAAGCAAAATAAGGACAAATTGTCCAATCAAACACAAAAAACCCAATTAAAAAAAAAAGAATTTTTAAAAAAGTTACAGGTGGTTAAAATTCATCAAAAAAATCAGGTGTCCTGAATCCAGTGATGACCAGTTTAGATACAGGATAAAAATAATTAGAGAAAGCTTTACCATTTAGTTTTAGTTACCAAACTTACAAGTAAGTGATATTAACCAGCTTGTTTTATTTTTCAAAATGTTTAGCTAAGTTTTTGTAACTGTTTTGTTTTATTGATTTTATGTAAAACCAAGTTGGAAAATAAGTTATTTTTCAGGAAAATAAGTTGCGAAATTTAAAACTCGATGTTTTAGTTTTAAATTGCCATTAAACATTTTTGAATTAAATGGTATTTTTTATTATTTTAATTTCTTTTTACATACTGCAGTCAGTAAAAAAGAAAAACAAATTTATTAAGGTACGAAATACAAAAAACGAGATAAAATGAAATCACTGACACCCGGTGTATAATACCGGGTGCGGGTGTATCTTAAAGGTGGTTTCTTCTATATTTTTGATCAATAAAAATATCAAACTTTAAGTAAAAATAAAACTAACTGACGGGTTCAATTTTTTTGTCACTTTAGGTTTAACAAATGTTGTTGTCATTTTCTGTTAAACCTGAGGAGACAAAAATAGTTTAAAACGTTAATTAATCCAAATTTATGTCTTATACAACCCACCATATTTCATCTTTTCATATTTTTATCAAAAACAAAAATAAATAAAATTATAGGAAGGAACCACCTGTTAGAAACATCCCGGTATAAAACATATTCATTTTAAAACATAAATAAAGCGCATTATTTTTAAGACACTTATTAATTGATGCAGACAAATATCAGCGTTCTGAATAAATACGTAGAAATCTAAAATAAAAGATAACTAATAAAAAAACCACCAAACCAAGCGATGTAAGCAACGGCTACAGTGTTGCCGATTCTAAGGTTTAATAGCGACGGTCCTATATGTATGTAAGTTTTAATTTCATATACTAAATGTTGACTTCGCGCTAGGCGCCACCTGAACTAGAAACTCTGAACTAAATCTGTATAAAACACACATATTGGACCAATTTTTGAGTCCAATCCCAAATTTTAACTGTAACATCCCACAACCCTTACAGGCCCTAATATACACGTAAACGTTACCAGACCAATCCGGTGGTCTGGTAACGTCGATTTTGGTCTGGTTAAGTTGATCGAGTGTATAAATATTGGTCTGTATAAGCGGTTTTATAAATATATATATATATATATATATATATATATATATATATATATATATATAGCCACAGCGAACATAAAAATTTTTTAAATATTAAAAGACATTTCTAGTGCTTTATTTAGATACAGTAAAACTTGTGATAACGGACCCCCTTTATATCTCACCCGTGTTATCGGCCACTTTCAAGCTAACAAAATCTGCTTTAAAGGAAATCTTGTATATAGAAACCCTTAGATAATGGACATCCTTATTAAACAGCCAGGGGCCAGACAAATCCCCATTTATAACCGATTTGGGGAAATCAATCTTATATTGGCCGGAATTTTTGGGCTAATTTGTATTTTATTATTTTATGATTTTATACTGCAAATTTTTGAAGGTGATGATACCCAAAAATAATATTTATGGCCAGGTTTAAAAGCATTAGTGCATTGAAATATTATCTTCACATTATATTTTTAGTTGTGTTTTTTAAGTCGATAAGAATAAAGTTTTTGTTCGAAATCGAAAGGTTTTTAATCATACCCCCAAAAAAAATCGTTTGTCACTGAAGGAAAAAAAGGGATGTTATTGCGAAGAGTAAAAAAGTACGCTTTGGGTTTGCAAAACTGGCTAAAAAGTTTGGGTTGAAAAATCCCAAATAAATGATATTATCAGTAATAAAGCTAAACCTATCAAAGTTTAAAGACGGGTTAATTTGAACAAAAGAGGAAATTCCATAAGTCGTTAGGACTGGCAGTAGATCAAGTCATCTACAATCAGTTCTGCAAAGCAAGAGGTAAAAATGTTGCAATTATGGCCCTTAATTAAACAAAAAAACACTTGAGGCAGCAAGCAATTTAAAAGTGAAATATTTTCATGGCTCAGGTTTATGGGAATGCTGTTAATTCAAAGAAGTTAATACTTCTCTTCTTCCTCCCTAGAAGCCGTCTTGATTCACTACCGAAAGAACGCTGCCTCTTGGGCTTTTTGTGCCAAATCTTCCATTATTTTTAATACCAATATTTCCATTAGTCTCTTTCCCTTTCCACAAGTCTGTATAACCCCGAGACTGGTTGGTTAATATATTCTTGGGGGCCATTTTCGGTGCCCAAAAATCCCCTGTTTTTGTGGTTCAAGTTTCACATTCGCAGAGGATATGGTGGGTTGTTTTTTCCCCGTCGTCGCACATTCTGCAACTTGGGCCCTTTAATTTTGAGCCCTTCTGTAGGTGTCCTTTTTAGGCTATCGTGGCCTGTTAGCAACCCTACCGTTATTTTCCCCTTTTTTATTAATAAAGTCCGACCCCACAATTTAAAGTCGAGATTGGGATGAACATCTTTATCTTCGTCTCTTTCATGCCATCCGCGTCGAATCGGCTCATCTCTTTCTGAAAAAAAATTGATTGTTAAAGGGGCCAGGATTTCCTTGAAATTTCAAAAAACGTTTTCGAAATATTCCGAAATGCATGGCTTTCTACAAAAATATCACAATTTTAATTATGCAAAATTTTTTGTTAATATCTCGTTTCACAGACGAAAAAAAAATTTCTTTTTTTTTTTAATTACCTAAAAGAAACTTTAATAAACCCTATATTTCAATTTCATTTCATTCTTAAGAATTAGGTCATTTAAGAGACCATTCGGGGACAAAAATTGATCCAATTTGGGGGTTTTTGGGCATAATGTTTTTTCAAAAAAGGTATAAGTTATCGATAATTTTCAAAACTAAACTGCCCCGCAAAATTAACGCATAATTTAAAAATTGAAAATTGGCCATTATTTTTTTAACTCGCCAATTCTTAATTATTTGTTTATGATATTTTCCATATTCAGTAAATCAAAAAAGGTTCAAATAATTTCAAAACAGATTTTTTTTTCCATATTGAAAAATGGTTAGTAAACGAAATTTTTTTTTTCCCAATTTGGTATAAAATTACAATATTTAATAACGTGTATTGCCTCCCTTGCCCTTTTTTTTACTGCTTCACATCTTCTAGGATACTTAAATTAGGTTTCTTCACCTGATCCATTTTGATCCCGGGTTTGACTTAATACTAAAAAAAAAAGGGTTTGGGGTGGAGGTAAAAAAAGGTTAACCCTTTCGACCCATATTGTCCCATAGGTGTTCAATAGGGTTAAGGTCAGGGCTCCTTGTTTGGGCCCGGAAAAGGCAATTTCACCTCCTGAGGTAATTTTGTACGACTCTGGGAACGGGGGACGTGCATTATCGTGCATTAACAAAAATTCAGGTCGAATAAAGGGGGCATATGGCATCACATGGGGTTCTAAATGTGCGTTATGTATCGATCAGCTGTCAGAGATCTCTCAGGAAAAAACAACCAATTCCGTGCGGACTTCCAAACTAATGCCACCCATACCATAACAGAACCTCCACCATAGCTTACCCCTTCCAACCATGTTGCATTGAGCGTATTTTACCAGAACGTCGATATACTCTTCTACGGCGATCATCACTAAAAAGACAAAATCTTGACCATCAGTGAACAATACATTGTCCAGTCTTTTTCCCCCATTCGATACTCTTTTAGCGAACTGAAGACGCTGCCTTCGATGGTCTGGGTTGAAGGGGACCTGTTGGGCTTGATAGGGAGTAATTCCGACTTCTGCCAACCTTTTCGCACTGTATCTGACTAATACGGTAATTATACCTGCGGGAAAATTCTTGCTGCAGTGCAGTGCTTGTAACAAACCGAGTTCGTAAGGCCTGTAATCGCAAAAATCGGTCTTGGTTAGGTTTTGGGACCCTATGGCGTCCTTGCCCAAATCTTCTTTCATTACTGTTGGTTCGAAATCGTGCCACTCTGATACAGCAGATTAGGACACCCAATTGAAGAGCTCGAACTTGCGACAATCCTTCTTCCACAAGCCCCAAGGGCAGCAGCACATTCCTCAGCCGAAAGATTTCTAATTTCACGAACGTTTTGGTTTTAATTATACGAATCCTAAAGTTGTCAATACAAGCGTACAAAGCAATAACGCATCTGGGGGCAAAAATGCACCTTAAGAAATCTGGTTTAGTTATCATTTTTTTGATATTGTAAACAAAATCCGTTTTTTTCCCTACTGGATACAAAAACATTCTCCGAAAATATTAAAAATATATCATAAGGAAAAAATTTTAAATTCATTGGCGTCCGTTGAAAAAATTTTATCAGGCCAATTTTTTAATTTTTAAAATTAGGGTTAATTTTGGGTTTTTATATAAAAGCAACATTAAATCTAGGCTTCTGAATAGTTTTTAAATTTGGGATTTAGTTTTTAATATTGAGTGAAAGTCACCCCAAAAATCGGTTATGTTTAGATACTTTTTTTCCCTTTAAACCCTGACTCATATTTCAAAAATCCGTTACAGCAGCGACATAGATTATTTCCTTACCTTAAAATTGTATAATTTGGTTATTTAAGAGAAAATAGTTACCGAAAAACGTTATCTCCTGTAGGCTGCAATTGGAAACAACATCGCATCGATACCCAAATTTTGGAAGAACCAAAAAAATATAATATTTTAATGCAAACGAAAATTGTGGTAGTGGAGTTTGTTAGTTCGCCCACAGTCTTCGCGTCCTTTTCCGCCCCCTAAGGTGTGCAAGTGCACTTTTATACTTCATTTCGGTCGATTAACCTGGTGGATGAATAATGAGATTACAAACACAAAAATTAATGTAATAAATACCAATCCTTAACGCTTTTCCTGCGAAGCTTCAAGATACGCGTATTATTAGACATTCTAATAACTTTTTATCTTAATCCTGAATGCATTCTATTACTTGAAAATTGCTACACAGTATTAGTACGCGTTTAATTTAACCAACAGAATTATGTTTAATCAAAACATAATAAATAAACAGTCAATAATAATTAATTTCGCAGTGGTAATCACCTCCATCATCATGATTTCCGTTTGCAAGAACCGAATGGAACCAAAGTCCAATTTAAATTTTATTGTCTAATCCAGCACCCGATTGCCCTAGAACAGTTATGGAAGCAATCTCGAATTAACTACCGACTTGAAGAGTGAAGAGAAAATCCCCGGCCCTGCCTTTGAATTAGTGGCATCGTGCAACCGATTTCCCATATAACGCGAATGATCATTTTGATGGAACACTTGTGAGTTTTTGCACTCGACGGATTTACGTTAATATTTAGCTGCAGCAAACTTAAAAAGTTTATTTATTTTAAATCTATATAGCTCCAAACCGCCCAATCTTAATTTTAAAATTGAAATTTTTCTTTTATTTTGAAATGGTTTTTTTAGGTTTGACTACAGCTTGGGACAGTTAGAACATTTACCGAAGTAAATCTTCTTATTAAAAACTTTTGTTATATTATTATGGACCAGTGGCGTGCCTTCCAGCAATTTTATTCATTTTTTACAACTATTCCGTCATAAATTTTTGGTATTAATATTAATAACTTAATACATAATATTTAGGTTCTGATTAGTTTTACATAAATAGTAATTAAAATTTATACTTTGCCTCAAAAAATTTTTGGAAAATCCCTTATCACGGGTTCCGAATTAGAGGACACCTTCGCCCATCTACCAACGGGATAAAACCATTTTTTTAACAAATAGAATATTTAGATAAAATTATTGCAAATAAGTTGTCTATAAGGCTATAATTAATTTAAAAAAAAAAAAAGAAATTTTTTTTAACACTCTGTATAATTTCAATTCTTATTTCTTTATTCTAAAGGGCAATACTAATAGTACAAGGTACAGAAAACATCCTATTAAATGATTAATAGATACTTAAAACAAACTTTGTGGATAGCTTTCTTTTGGCGAGTCCGACAAACCTTCTTTCTACGACATTTTTTTAAACTATGTTTTTAGAGTGGGCGATTTTAAAACACGTCGAATTTATGACTTATTTTTGCGATAAATATATATATATATATATATATATATATATATATATATATAATATATATATATATATATATATATATATATATATATATATATATATATATATATATATATATATATATATATATACAGTAAAGCAGAGCACTGCGAACATAGGACGATCCTAGACGATTTTTGGGTGTTTTAAACGCCGCACGCATTGCTTATCGATCAATAATTTTCCAGCGAACAATTAATACGTTTATTTCTGAAATACTTTAGTATCGAACGCTCGACAGCAATATTGTACTGTGTGATTATTTGGGCCAAAAAAGGTTTTTTTTTTTAAAAATAGTTTTAATAATGGATGTTTACGAACTGGAAGAAAATTCAAATTATTGAATGGAATCCATGGAAATCCTATTAGGGGAATTGGGGAATTATTTAATAATTTATTTCTAACCGGGCCGACTCACGATTTCCCTATTTAGGAGTCATAAAAACTTTCTGAAGGGAACCCCAAAAAAACATAAACATATAGTGCCTAAAAAAAAACAACAAAAGGGAAATGAAAGAAATTATGGTAGTGGCAAGTTTATTAAAATCCTACAGTTTCCATTAATACAATTGCAGGACGGGTTTTTTTTTTTGAGCAGAAGATCAGTGGAAAGAGTGCTGAAAAAAAATTGATACCGATCCTACAAAGTAAAAAAAACCAATAAATTTTCCGATGATCATTTTAGACGAAGGAAATTTTTTGAAACTGTAATGGAAATGAAAAATAACAATGAAAATTTTATAAGAAACATTTTTTTTACTGAGGTCACGATTTTTTTTCGGGAGGTCACGTAAAATCATAAATTTATGGTTTCCAGAGAATAGGCTAATAATCTACAAGAATTGCAATTCAAAAATTGGGAATTTAGGTTTATTACCCTAACATTCTAGCAAATGTCAGAAGGCGTTTTTGACAATTTTGGTTAGGTTTTCTCAAGAAGGGGGTTTTTTTGACTCTTTGATAACTTGAAAAAGAGTTTTTTTTTTTTTTATTCTATGAATGCACATTAAATTATTTTCTAAAAATATCTTCTACGTTCCATTATTTATTTGAAAAAATTATTTTATTTTATTAGGAAAAACTGTTTGGTTTTTAAGCAGAAAACTTGCGGTCCCCGTAAGCAACTAATTTTAAATTTGGGGACTGATAAGAAATCAGATCGAAGTCGGTTGACGCTAGCTAGCTCCTGCTACTTGCCTATAAACACTGCATCCTCTTACTGAAAATAAACGTAGTAAACAACTAAACTGGACAGAAAATTTTCCGAATTTATTACCGCACTCCCCACCATTAAACCAAAAAAATGAGCCACGTGAGAAAAGAGACGGAAGTTGAGATGCAAGCCACAAAACTATTATTGGTATTTTAGAACTGGGTAAAATTCAAATTGTCCAGGAGCCTCCTATGTTCGCAGTACGGTCCCTTTACGTATATATATATATATATATATATATATATATATATATATATATATATATATATATATATATATATATATAAAAATATATATATATATATATATAAAATATATATATATATATATATATATATATATATATATATATATATATATATATATATATATATATATAAAATATATATATATATATATATATATATATATATATATATATATATATATATATATATATATATATATATATATATATATATATATATATATATATATATAATATATATATATATATATATATATATATATATATATATATATATATATATATATACTTTATTTTAATATATTTATAAGCTAATTGGACGAGCATTCAAAAACATAAAAACATTTATTCTACGAAAATACTGTTGCAATCAGCTTGTCCGAAGCCTTGAACATTCCGGATTTACGAGGTTATGTTTTTTGTTACATATAAAGTTCATTTTTGTTCATTTGTATAACAATTTTTTCTGTAATCAAGCGATCGTTGTGTCCGACAAATTCATTTCTGCGTTTTTGCAGTCTGATGCAGCCCAAAAATGATATTTTACCGAGGTTATGTTCTACGATTAATAAATGTCGGACAAAAAACCGGGTGTTGCATTAAAATCAATGATAACATTACTCTTATTGTCTGACAAAAAAATTATACCCCTTGAATAATGGCAATATTCCCATAAATACCATCATTTTTCAAATTATTTTTATAAAACGTTAACTACCATTACTTTTGTCTAATGTTTTTAACGAGCAGATTTCTACATACAGAAGATTAAATAGTCTCCTAATTTTTTTTTAAATTTTAGAGATTATGCGGAAAATGGAGTATTAAGTAAATATTTGAAGTGAGACGTCCTTTAAAACTATTATGTAACACATTTTGTGTTCATTTTTATAATACTTAAGTTGATTTATAAGCATATACATAGAAATTTTATTTATAATTTTTTTATGTAAACATACATATATAGCCGCTTTTAAAATTTTACATTTTTTTGCATTTTGCAGCAAATAATTTGTCAGACTTGATTAAAACTATATTATATCCCAAATTTAAAAGGGAAAAAATAAAAAAATGGACATATAATAATCGTAAGACATAACCTCGTCAAAATGTCATGTATGGGCTGTCAGACAGCAAAATCGCAGCAGTGAATTTGTCGGACACTATAACCGCTTGATATATAAATAATTGTTTAACATATGAACAACAATGAACTATATATGAATTGAAAAACATAACCTCGCAAATCCGGGATGTTCAAGGCGTCGGTTAAGCTCACTGCAGCAGTATTTTAGTCGGACAAAGTATTTTCTTATGTTTTTTGAAATCGCCCACTCGAAAAAGCAGCAGTTTCGAAATGATAGGATGTGTTTTGTACTGTGGACTATAATATACCACTATTTTTTTTTCTTTAATTGCATAAATACAAATTTTAAATTTTTACTTTAATAAAAAAAAATTAAATGATCTATGAACCTGAAAAAATGTTTAGTGGTATATTAGTACTATCATGTAGAATAAAAAAAATAGATTTAATCATAGCTTTGATCATAATTATTTAGGCAACTCATTCGCATACTTTTATTTACGTATTAAAATTAATAAAAAAATACTTTTTATCTGGTTGACAGTAATAAATTTCAATATTAGACTACGACAGCTTTTTTAAATTAATTTTACAAATGACATATTAAAAATTTAAAATAATAAAGAACATATCTAGTTCGTAGATTTCAAACCTTCGTTGTGAAAAAAAAAGAAGCTTAAAAAAATAGGCAGATAAAAATAGAGTTTCTCCCAGTAAGGTTCAAAAACTCTTTTGCTCTCGCATCTTCCGGGTATATCATAACGAACCCAAGACAAAATGTTATGTATTAAAGGAAATTACAAGTTGGCATCCACCATATTACTTTGAAATATTTAGATGAATCAACATGATACCAGGTTAGAGCACACTTTTGTAAATACCATTTGACTTTGGCACGAAAATTACTGGTGTTTGCTTTAAATTGCTTATGGGTAAAATAATTGCGTTGCGCGGGAAGTTATCATGTTTTTTTTGGTTCCAGTAACCTCTAACAGTAAGCGAGATTGAATATGCTTTAAATGGAAATTGTGGGTTGCCATTTTGTTGGCCTATTTTTAGGAAAATTGTTTGCATTAAAATTTTTTATACGACCGTTCATATTTGTCTAATTTCGTGCACGCATTTTAGTTTGAAAAATGTTACTTTTCCGCACTGGTGCGGGAAAGTAATTTTTGTGCACTAGTGCAGGAAAAAATAACTACCTATCTTTAGACTGGTATAATTTTACTTTTTGGGCCGCTGATCACGAGTCTCAAATCAGTTTTTTTTTCCGGTAATTTATGGTTTTTAAGTTATGAGGCCTTCAAGTGGACTAATCCCAAAATGGACATTTTCCCAAAATTCCACCTTCTTGAAACTACTTACCATCAAAATATATTTACACTGATTGGGCTCGACTGCGTCTCGATCTCCAAAGACATCCTCAACCTAACCTTATTTTCGAATAAATATTGAATAATTTATTTACGGCGGATGTACAAAAATAGTTAAAAATAAGGTTTAAGTAACCCTGTGTGACCTTTATTTAAACAAAAATAACATAATAAATAAAAAGTAAAATAAAAAGCAAACCCATCATAAAACGAATTACAGAGCGAAAAAGAAACGAATTAATGAAAACTACATTTCCCGTGTAAATCGATCTTCGGGCGCATAATTGCGTCGTCATTAAAATTTCAAGCGACCTAAAGTATCTCAAAAGATATCTTTTAATTCACATTGTTCGAAGATTGCATCGGTAACACGTGTTTTTAACAACGTAAGCTAGTAGAATTCTAAATGTGTCGGTTACCCTGCTACATTTCTAGAATAAATTGAATGTTTGTAAAAAGTTTTAAAAAAGAGAGAATTACATTTTGCTGAAATACATACGGTATGTTGAATAGGTTTGTACTTTGAACTAAGGATTAAAAATATTTTAAAATTTAATTAACCATTATGTAGCTGACCATTTTAAAGAATGTGAGTTGTCAATTTCTGTTGATTGATAATCACTTAATGGCCCTAAGAAGACCTGATTATTTTATTTTGAAAATATAACACAGGTTATAAAAATTTTTGGTAATTTAAATTTTAGAGAAACCACCAGTACCATCTTAAAAAAAAGGTGCATAGAACCAAAAAACAACAAAATTCGTTCAAAATTATTTTATATGAAAATAATGTCAAAAATAGCCCTTTTAGAGTGGAAAATTTTAATTTAATTGTAATTTAATGGCGATACTGTCAATAGCCTTTTTGTAAAGATTATTGGTGCTTTTTTCGCAGAGAAAAGCCGGAACATCTGCTAAAATTTTTAAAAAATTATAACTTGGATCCTATTAAAGTCAGAAAGTTGATCTTGGGCATTCATAACGAGGACAAACATAAATAGACGGGGTAAATACAAAAAATATAATTTAAAAAAACATAATAAAAAAATTATATGGTTTTGCTGTCAATAATAATATATTATTGTTACCAAATAGTTTTAATATAAATATTTTTTTAAATACCACCATTGAAATTTATCAAGATATTGCGATAACTTTATTTTTTGTTACTTAATAATAAACTGCACAAAAAATATTATTAATTACATATTTTCTTGCAAAAATGCTATGCTTTCTAAAAATTCCGTCGAATTTACACAATTGTTTTTAAATTTTATTTTAGGTAATAAGGTAATCGTGTAGATATTAATAAAATTAAAGCGTAATAAATGCGTGATTATAGTTACCTGTTCGTTTTGCGTTATGATGAAACATTAAAAGTAATTTAAGCAAAAAATATATGAAATTTTAGTATGTTAAATATTGTACAATGGTATACAGTGCTAGTCATTCAATCATTAGTTTTAAGATCTCTTTGACTAGGAACAGTTCTGTATTTCAAATGGAAATATATGGTTTCTTCTTCTCAGGAGCCATTTTTCACTACCGAAGGCAGCGCAGCCTCTTGGGCTTTTTGTACCTAATCTCCCATTGTCTTTATACCAATCCCCCTTAGTCTTGTTTCTTCTACAAGTCTGTATAACTCGAGACTGTTGGTTGATATATTCCTGTGGCTCATTTTCGTTGCCCAAATAATGCCTGTCTTTTGTGATATAACGCTTCACATTCACACAGTATGTGGTAGGCTGTTTCTTCCTCCTCGTCGCACAATCTGCAACTTGGGTCCCCATTGTATGAGCCTATCGTGTGTAGGTGTCCTCTTAGGTTATCGTGCCCTATTAGCAACCCTACTGTTATGCGAAGTCTTTTCCTACTGTGTCTTAGTAGTTCTTCCTTCGTTCTTTTGGAGCTTTTTCCATGTCTTACTCTACTGAGGTTTTCACAGTATTCCTGGTATTTGCTTCGGATCCACTCATTGGTTTGCCCTCGTGCTGTGGTTTTGGTCACTCCAAGGGCAGGTTTTGGTCTCTTTTTCGTTGCCTTCTATTCCCGAATGTCCTGGCACCCACAGGAGAGTTACCCTATTGCGTTCTTCCAGGACCTCCAGTTGTTTTTGGCATTCCAATGTCAGCTTGGAGAGACCCCAAGTCACCTTGGGGATTACATGCTTTACTGTACTGTGAAAAAATAACTGTAGGGCTTATAAAAACAAGCAGATATGCATAATAACAGACAGTCAGGCGTTACTAGGGGCACTAGTAAACTCCAAGGTAACGTCCAAACTGACATAAGAATGCCAAAAAGAACTGGAAGTTCTGGGAGAACGCAACAGGGTAACTCTCCTGTGTGGATACCAGGACATTCGGGAATAGAAGACAACGAAAAAGCGGATGAGCTAGCGAGACAGGGATCATCCACATCGTACTTTGGACCGGAACCCGTCCTTGGAATAACCAAAACCACAGGCAAACTAGGGAATGGATCTGAAACAAACACGAGGAATACTGGGGAATCATCAGTAGAATAAGACATGGAAAAGGCTTCATAAGGGCCCCAACCAAAAGAAGAAGGAAAAATCTACTCAGACAATGTAAGAAAAGACTTCTATAACAGTAGGGCTACTAACAGGGCATGATAACTTAGGAGGATACCTATACAAGATAGTCTTATACAATTGGGACCCAAGTTACAGAATAAGCGACGAGGAGAAAGAAAACAGCCTACCATATCCTGTGCGAATGTGAAGGGCTGAATCACAAAAGATAGGCATTATTTGGGTAACCGAAAATGAGCCAACAGGAATATATCAACTAACTATTCTCGGAGTTATACAGACTTGTAGAAGGAACAAGATTAATGGGAGGATTGGTATAAAAGATAATGGGAGATTAGGCACAAGAGGCTGAGTTGCCTCCGGTGGTAAAACAAGACATCTCTCAGGGAAGAAGAAAAAGGAAAAGAAGAACCGGGTGTAAACATCCTATAGAAAGTAGCATTAACAGATCACATGTCCGTCCAAAAGTAGATGTTAACCTTTATCTCAACATCTAATATCCTCTATAATAACTACACAGTAATAATAGTGATCTTTTTTCTTTTTGTTCGGCGCTCATAAGGTGTTAATGGCGCAATTACCAGGTAGCCGAAAAGAGACAATCTAAAAGCCAATATCGGATTCGCAAAGGTCTTAAAATCGATATGTTTGTACAACGTATTGGTTTTAATAACCGGACTGCGGTTTTTGTAATTTTAGCTGCGGTCGGGAGCTGTTTCTAATTTCACAACGATAATCGTCGGTTTAAATTCGCTGCCACCGCTAAAATTATAGAGTACGGTTTCCTTTTGTCTTATTTTTGAGATAATTGTAGGCGACTCGATGCGTTATATGTAAAAAAATATTATAGTAATCTTAGGACAGTTTTATAAAACAAAAATTTTAAAATTTCATAATTGTGCTGAAAATTTACAAAATAATAATTTTGTGTATTTCATCTTTAATAGTTCTTACTAGAATTTCGCAAACATATTAAACATATTCTTTTTAAATTTTATCGAGAAATTTTGAGCCAGAATTATTGAAAGTAAATTTTAGGTTGTCGCTCTTTGAGAATTATTTCACATCTAATAGTATCAACTTCTGTTTATCTATATCATGATTTAAGGAACACAGAAACCTTTTTTTATTTACTTTTGGCCTTTCAAGGTTATGTTAAACTAATCCAACTTCAAGCTGTTTATTAAAATTAGCATTTGTGCTCATTATCATCACATGAATTCAAGCGATACTTTTACTAAAATTTATTGTATCAAACACAAATGAATGTACTATTAGCAAAAGTCCCCCCAAAAATTTTATCAAAATCTTGGTAATAATTTTTGCCATTAATTTCACTTAAATTCTTTTATGGTTTAAAGTTCCTTGGTAATATAAAAATAAACTGGTTTTAAGAACTCAGTAAAGAAACTGTTCAATCCTTAATAATCCATATACATGTTTAAATAGAGATTAAAAATTTCTATAGATTGACTTTATATCATGAAAAATTCCTTGTGTAACTATAATGCTATTTTTTAAAAATTAAATTAAATTTTAAAAGATTAGTTAAGGTTATTTGTAAATGGAGTAGAGGATAAATGTATTGATCCTGGTTCCGATGCAATTTTAACAGATTTATTAGGGTCTCTTCCTACTGTTTTAGATTGCATTATCAAGACCGACTTTTTTAAGTAAATTCTATTGGTATGGCTCCTTTATGTGCATTATCACATTTGGCTTCTGATCGCCTAGTGCTCCTCATATTGACACCACTCATGCTTTCTCCAGCTGACAGAACCTATGCAGGAAGCCCAGCTATGGGATTCTGGGAATCTACAGTTACAAAAAATCTCGTAAGGTGGTAACAGTCCAACCAACTTTTTTGATAATTTTGCTTAAAAATATGGACTACTTTCTTTAATTCTACATACTTTAACCACGCACTATTTTAAAGGCCGTAAAATTGGCTCTCTTTTTCATGTCATATTATTAACACCAAAATCCACAAAAGAAAAGTTATAGGACAAAGTCTAAAGAAAAACATTTATAACTAAAAGAAAAATGGAAGCAGCTAAGTTGAAAAATTCATATCTCGGTTACTACAAATCCCAATGACTTTTACCAAAAACTGTTTTAAAGTACAGCTTCTTGTTTCATAAACCAGTACCTATACCTAAATTCTTGTTGAAAAAAGCACTGGGTCAAATTGAAAAATTTTAAAAAATGCATTTTTTATAATGTGTTTGTTAAAAAAATTGTATTATGTATTATTTCGATAAAAAATTTAATTTTAAAAAACTTTTCAGTTACCATATATGCACAAAAAGTGCATAGAGTTTGAGTTAGAACTAAAAAATTCAAAAGTAGACCTATTCACCCCTATCTCAGACATGCATCTTTTTAAATAGTAGCACCCCGCGCTTTTTTCATATTTAAGGATTAACTGAACGTAGAAAAAGGTCACAACTAACCTTAAATGCCAAAAGAGAAAAACTTTATATTCTATCAAAGTCTAGCAAATTTGTCATAATAATTCAATTATCTCTTTTAATATTAAAAGGGAATAATAAATCAGTTATATTAACTTGCGTCTAGAGACACCCCGTGATTACGAGCTTCTTGACAGTGTTGATACATGAAACGCTTTATTATGCAGGGACTCGGCTAAAAAATACATTTTATTGTAATAATTTAGGGTATTTTTTAATAAGTCCCCGCATTTTTACGTCTGAAATATAATTGGGGAAAATAAAAAGCCGTTTTGCTAACCAGAACTAACCATGACCGACTAGAGCTTAGGGCTTTTGAATTTGTCTATTATTTGTAGAAGTTATAAACAAAATTTTAACGACGTATTAGAAAAAACCCGGGAAATATATAATTACACGTTTTTAAAAAAATATATAACTTTTACCATATCAAAAATTATAAAAATTTTGTTAATAACTTTTATGTAAGGTTAATTTAGATAAATTTAAAAGCCCTAAGTTCTAGTCGGTCATGGTTAGTTCTAGTTAGCAAAGCGGCTTTTTATTTTCCTCAATTATATATCAGACGTGAAAATGCGGAGACGTATTAGAAAAGACCCAATGATTTTGCTTTTTTACATTAAATGCATTATTAAGAAAAAAGCCTACTTTTTTAAATAACGCGTGGAGTTTCTATATAATAAAGCCTGTTTCATTTTAATATTACATAAAATCCAAGTTGAAAAATCACTTTTACCCTAGTTCTCGTAAAACGAACTCGATTCAAAACCAACATATTATGCAAAACAACCTTCTTAGCGCGTTAAAAATGGCAACGGTAGATTGACAAGCATCGTCTTTTCGAGATTCGAATCTCAAGAACATTCCTTGGCCGAGCTTTGCATGTATTTGTTGCAAAACTACTGCTAAGTGGAAGGTTAAGAGTCGTTACAAGTCGACTTAAGTGCACCTAATTATCTATATGTTCAAATAAAAACGGTATAAAGTGTGTTTATATAGAATTCAGTTTATATTAAACGATTAACTTGCAGATTTTCGAAATTAAAAAAATAAGGCAGGAAATTAGTTTTGGTTAATGAAAATATCTGTTTTTTGTATCTGTCATTGTTATTGAGTATTTATTAAATTAGAAATAAAAAAGAACTGCAGCTTTTTCGTTTGTTTCATAGTTGCTGAAAAATATTCTCCAAACTTCCCTCTCACAAAATAAAATGTCAGTTTTACACTTATATCATACACTCATTTTTTCTACAAACACACCATAAAGTCCAATTATGTTTTCTTATTGTCGTACATTATTATTATTTTTAAAATTTAATTTCATCTAATTTATCTATGAAATAAGTGCTAAGCTAAAAACATCAATTTCTTGATTTGTCTTTGTTGATAAGTAACGTTAAATAATCGCGAATTCTTGTTCGATGGAGAGTGATCAAGAAAATGAATTTCTTTCAGTGGATATCGAAGAAGCTGCCAATAAAGCTACTTTTAAATTATTGCCTAGTAAGTCAAAGCAACAATACGAATTTACATACATCGTTTCTTAAAATGGTGTTATCAGACAAATGTTAGTTGCAGGAATGCCAGTGAAAAGTGCTCCCTTGGGACTTTGAAGAAACATCCACAATTTGGAAATCGTCTACGCTCTGGTCAAATTACTTCATATTAAAGGCGATGATAAACA
The DNA here is from genome assembly GCA_019359885.1 of Listronotus oregonensis. Lineage (NCBI taxonomy): Eukaryota > Metazoa > Arthropoda > Insecta > Coleoptera > Curculionidae > Listronotus > Listronotus oregonensis. Next base: position 35,844 of record JAHBCN010002581.1, read on the forward strand.
TAAATAATTAGGGCATAAGCAGATATTACAAGCCGTTGCCTTTTTTAAAACGAAAGGGTGAAAGATGTCGACCGAATAAGTCTAAAAAATCGACAAGAGAACAAATCGACAAATTTCTCGCAAAAAGCCCGAATGAAACACAGCCCCACTTCACTACAAGCCGTGAACCCAGAAAACGAAACATAGAGAAGCGACAGCTTCATTTCCCCGAAATCTTTCGAGTGGGGATAGTAGGCCAACTGTCATTTCAAGGGGCGACGAAATTAGTCCGGGGATTCCGTGCATTTTAAAAGTGTAATTAGTTTTAGTCCGGGATTCCTGCATTCAAAGTGTATTTTTTCAAATTTATTGTGTTTTTTTGCTTTACATTTCGTTTTTTTTATAAAATATGCCAAATAGTTGCAATTTGTGGGGGTACTCAAAAGATGGCCAAAATTAGTTTGTTTTCGTTTCCGAAGGATCCGATAAGGTAAATATATATATACACGCATTATATTATTTAAATTTGTTGGTTTTTTAAAAAATTTTTTAAAATCATGTATAACGTAGTAGATATTCATATCAATTCAATCTTATCCCAAATAAAATGGTCATTGACGGTCTTTTATGTTAATTTTTTTTCTTTTTGTAATAGACCTTTTTTTGATGTAGGGTTCAATTATGGTTAGAGGCCTGTTCACGATTGGGCTTGCTACCCAAAATTGCAACTTGCAATAAGAACCATAAAATATGTGAGCTTCACTTTGAGGAAAAGTTCATTTCTAAAGGTTTATCAAGAAAGCTTTTACTTCCCGGGGCACTGCCTACAATATTTCCTAAGAAATTGTTGGAAATGCAATACAACGATAACAATCAGCAGTTATTGGAAGAATCATCTCAGGAACCCCTAACAAAATTATTGTTTTATCAGGTATAAATAAAATATTAGCTGTAGTATATCTCTAAAAACATCATTATGACCTTAATTAGGTATCTTTTAGGATTTGTTTTATTAGTTATTTTAATTTACTTTCAGATGTTTTAATCAAACCTGCAATAAAATCTAATGTACAGTCTTGTGTGGATATAAATGGTAAGTTTTAATTTTTAAACAAATGAAACAAAAATGACCAAGAGGAGTGATAACTTGGAAAGAAATAATACTTTCAAACTTCCACAATTTTTTATTTTTAAGTTTTATTTATAAAAAAACTCGACATGTTTCGCAACACTGTTGCTTCATCAAAGGAGTTTAAATGATTGATTTTACTATAAACTAAAACTTACAACTAACATGTACACAAATAAGCAGGTAGATATCTACAATGGGAAAAACCTAATTATTATATTTACCTATTAATAAAACAGATTCAATAACGGAGAAGAATTTAATAACATTACCCTTAAATAAAGTTAACTTTCAAAAAGAATTAAATATAATTAAACAAATTGCAGTAAATAATGGATACACTTCCAAAATAATTGATAAAATGTTAAACAAAAAATTATATAAAAAAGCAATAAATCTAGTTTATCCCACCGTAAAAGAACCAAAAAATAATTACAAAGTGATTACATACTTAGGTCATATTAGTAGTAAAATAGGTACTTTTTTAAAAAACTTAAATATAAATGTTGCCTTTAAATCCGTTAATAATTTAGGGAAGTATATTAAAAACAATAAAACCAAAACAAATAAAGGAAAGAAATCGGGTGTTTATAAATTAAAGTGTAATGACTGTCCAAAAATTTACATAGGACAAACGGGTAGGAATTTCGATAAACGTGTTAATGAACATTATTCTAGCTTTGTTAAAAAAAAAAAGATTCTAATTACTCCAACCATTTAATAGAAGAACATTCATTTAATTTTAACTATGATATTCTACATAATGAAAACAAAAGTGTAAAATTAAATTTGCTAGAATCCATGGAAATAAACAAGCTTAAAAATTCCAATATTCTTTTAAACGATCAATTAGACCTAAATTCTTCTCCGTTATTGAATCTGTTTTATTAATAGGTAAATATAATAATTAGGTTTTTCCCATTGTAGATATCTACCTGCTTATTTGTGTACATGTTAGTTGTAAGTTTTAGTTTATAGTAAAATCATTTAAACTCCTTTGATGAAGCAACAGTGTTGCGAAACATGTCGAGTTTTCTTTTTATAAATAAAACTTAAAAATAAAAATTGTGGAAGTTTGAAAGTATTATTTCTTTCCAAGTTATCACTCCTCTCGATAATGGACTTCCACCAAGTAAAAGCCGACTCAATACAAGTTAAAAAATGACCAATATTCTTTTTTCATATAGTTGCTGGCCCAAGTAGCTCAAGGGATGTTCCAGAACCACTGGTGTTTTTAGAAAATGATGGTGAGATTGAGCCTCCTTTAACTTCTCCAACATTTGCAACCCAAACCCCTCTCAAACTAAGCTCCAGGTCTCCAAGAAAAGAGAAGCTGAGAAAGGAAATTAAAACTCTGAAAAAAAAACTGGTAAAAAGAAAGTTGTTGGAAGAAGAAAGAAGATAACCCTTGTAGCGTGGAAGATTTTTATCGTTTGTGTGACTTCTTTTGGAAAAAATTTATCCGAAGTTATAAAGTCACATGTTGCTCTAAAAGGCAAACCAGGAATCTCACATAGATACTCTATGGAGTTAAAACAATTTGCTCTGACCCTGTACTTTTTGAGTCCTCGGGCATATAAATTTCTAAGTTCAATGTTAACTTTACCAACAAGAAGAAGTCTGCAACGAATTACAGAGCGCCTTGTTTGTAGGCCAGGCCTGGAAAATGATGCCATATTTAAGGCTCTTGAAATTAAAACAAAGACCATGTTAGCCCAAGATTCTCATTGTATCTTATGTATTGATGAAATTTCTTTAAAATCTAACCTTGTTTATTGCCCAGGTACTGATGAAATTGTAGGATTTGAAAATTTAGGTGAAAACCAAAAAACACTACAATATGTAAAAACGCTTTGGTCATAATGGTTAGGGGTTTATATTCTACCTGGAAGCAGCCATTGGCCTTTTTTTTGTAGGAAGTACACTTAAGGCAAAGGACCTTAAATCCATACTTGAACGCTGTATCTTAAAATTAGTTAATATTGGTTTAAAAGTTGAGGCAATTTCAAGTGATATGGGGTCAAACTTTATTGAGCTTGCTAAATTATTTGGAATTACTTCTGAATCTTCTGAATTTCAAGTAGGAGATCAGAAACTTGTTTATATCTTTGACCCTTGTCATTTAATTAAAGCAACAAGGAATAATTTAATGAAACACTCTTTTCATTTTGATGGAAAAATAACAAGTTGGTCATATATTGAAACTTTTTATAAAGCTGACAAAAAACAATTTTATAGGTGTGCTCCCAAATTAACAAATTCCCATCTATACCCAACTAATTTTGAAAAGATGAGAGTAAGTCTTGCAAGCCAGGTTTTAAGCTACTCAGTGGCCAGTGCCATGAACACTTTTGTAACTTTGGGTGCACTTCCTGCCAGTGCTTTTGGAACGATCGAAGTCATAGAAAAATTTAACAATTTGTTTGATATCTTAAATTCATTTTCATTGAGAAATCCGGCCAAATTTAAAAATGTTTACGATGGATCGCAGTTTCAATTAGAATTTTTCAATCAACTTTAAATTTTTAGGTAACCTTAAAATAGTAAATAATAAAAATGAAGATATTTCAAATAAAGTTAAATTTCATAAATGTTGGGCTACTACCATAAATAGTGTTATGATACTGTGGAATAAATTATCCAAATTTGATTTTAAATACTTAAAAACCAGACGCATTAATACAGATTGCCTGGAAAACTTTTTGGTAGCATTAGACAGCAAAGTGGAAATAATGTTAACCCCACCCAACCCATTTCCCAAAGAGCGTTAAAAAAACTTTTCTGTCTAAATTATATGCACAGCAATACTATGAATTGTGAAATCGATTTGGATAATTTATTAATGGATATGAAGTCCACAAACATAACTGAAATTGTTAACCAGGAAACAAAATCTAAGGCTGCAATTAGTTTTCCCAGATTATAATTATAGAAAAGACAATATTCCTGACAAAATGCTTTTAGTTATGTTTGTGGATACATTTTTAAAAGAGCTTTAGAGAACCACAAAAACTGCGATGTTTGTAAAAATTACGAAAAGGAGTTTCAGGAACTTAATATGAATTCTCTATTAATACATTTCAAGGCGTTTGATAACAGTACAACATATGGTGGATTGCAATCACCTCCAGAACAATTTATTAAATATCTGTTTGAATTAGAAAAAATATTTAATAGTAATTTTGAGACAAATTTGTATTTGGCAGGAATTTCTCATAAACTATTGAGTTTAATGAATAGAACAATGTTATGAGCATCCCTGCCCCCAATTTCCTTTAGATTATGTTTTAAAGTTATTTATTAGGCTTAAAATTTTTTATACTATCAAATATTCAAATAGGGACCTTAAAATAAATCAAAAGGTAAAAAAATGTAAGAAAACTCAAAATTTTATCCCACATTTAGGGATATGTAACTGCATAGTAAAAATGGCTTAAAACTAGGTTGCTTAAACTGATTTAAAAATTCCTTAAGTAATCTGTGTGCTACAGGGTTTAAAATAAATATTAATTTTTTGATAAAGACTTAATTGCATAAAATGTTGACTGCAATATTTTGAAATACTAAGTTTACTCTTAAAAAGCTTTTTTTTTTTAAAAAAACAAAATCTTTTTTGGATTAGGCCTATGGGGACACCACATAAAAAACAGGCCCAACACTGTACCCCAGTGATGGTGTGGAAAGTAGTGCACTGCAATTAAATAACTATGAAACACTAAAGCTGAATTAATAGTTTGACGGACTGTAAACGTAGACGCACTGCAAAAATATGAATTATAGAATGTATGTATTCTTATTTATATAAACGAACATGAGTTTACATTTATTTGTAAACAAGAATATATACATTCTATAATTGATATTTTTGCAGTGGGTCTCGTTTACATCCGTCAAACTATAAATTCAGCTTTAAATCTTGCTCCCAATTTTTACTTAAATATTTTGGAAATTAAGGTTTTACACATTAATGCCCGTATACACCAAAGGCAAATTTCTTAAATTAACTTTTTAATTTTGATTAGGAGAGTTAGACTGTGAAAAATAGCATGCTATTTGTCACAGTCAAAACAACGTTTAGTTAAACCAGATTAAAATATTATAGTGGATACGGCTATAAGCGTTGTTAAGGCCAACGTCTAAAATTATTACTCGAATTAAATTGATAGTATTAAAAATTAGCAAATACTTTTACTTACTGGATCGTTCTAAATGTTGAGATTTAAAAGCCACAGCCTGCATAATGTTTTTGTATGTATGTTTTAAAGGTTTGTATTTGAATGTTTAAGTTTTGTTTAATATATTATTTTTTTACGAGAATGTGTTTTATTATCTTAACTAAAAAATAGCAATATAAAAAATCTAGCCATTTGTTCAGGGCACGGCACCTTTTAAAAAATTGTATATGGGCCTGACATAAAATTTTATATCTTTTATTTATTTTTAAATTAAAATATTATTAGATTGTGTTTTTCTGACCGTAAAGCCAAGCTTTTGTACCTGGCACGTTTTTTAAAAAGTAACCCAACCCAAAATTGTATAGCTTTTATTTATCTACAAAGTAAACTACTTTTATTAGCGTGCGACATTAATTATTTTTTTATTTTTCTTTCATGTACCGTCGTGCTGAAATACAATTTTTTTTGTTTGTGTAGTGACTTAACTAGCCATATTTGTTAAAGACCATATTTAATTTTAACATTTTTTCTTAAATTTAAATCAATTATTAGTTTTAGAACATATTTGTTTGTATTAAAAAATAATATTCAAAATTTTTTACAGTGTGACGTATTTTACGAGTCACTTGAATTTTTCTCAGTGTAAGTGACCGGCTATCTGTCTAATGAGAGAAATTCAAGGTCACAAAACTTTGCCCCATAACATCAAAGGTGCCGACACGTTCTGTCGCTTCTCTATGTTTCGTCTTCTCTGGTTTAGTGTGCTTCAAACTATTCGCTGGCCCGTATTTTTTACGCAAAGTTCACTGGGGGGGCAGTTGTCACCCGCGCGACTTTTACGTAGGATATTTTCTCACAAGTAATATGTGTGTTTTTAATAACGGTATTAATTGTATTTATAGTGTTTTTGATAAAAACGTTAACCTTTTTTAGGGACCATTCATAGTTTTCGAGATAGGTAAAAGTACTTTGAAAAAATAAATATGTCAGATCTAAAAAAAGAAAACTGAATTTAGTAAGAACCCAGATGTGTGGCTAAAATGGTATCGAAGTGGACAGTGATGAAAAGCGGATTGCCAGATATTGAAGATGAAAGTGACAAAGATGAGGAGGATGTAGTGATGGACAGTGATCCCAAACGGATCCCCGAACAGGAATATTCGAAAACGAAGAAACTTCTTCTGATATTGAACTAGAAAATGAGAATATAGAAAGTGAATATAGTTCTTTCAATTGCTATACTGGAAAGGACGGAGAAAGTAAGTGGCTAAAAAATACAACCACCCACTAATGTCAGAACTCCGAGCCCATAACATTATCCCATTTACCAGGACCTAAACGTGAAGCGCCCAAGCTAAAACAGAAATTGAGGCTTTAGATTTGTTTGTTGATAATACTGTTATAGCAATGGTAACTGTTTCTACCAACATTTATATTGAGCAGGTATGTAAAAAATTTTACAAGAGAAAGGGATGCAAGAAATACAGATGAAATTGAAATAAGAGCCTTTATAGGTTTGTTATACCTTATAGGTTCTTTCAGATGCTCTCGTAAAAATGCTCATCTGCTGTGGGATAACTCAAAGAGAAATGGCATTGAATCTTGCTACTTAACAATGAGTGAACAACGTTTTCGTTTCTTTTGAGATGCAATAGATTTGATAACATTCAAAATCAGAAATGTCCGTAGAGAAATTGACAAGATGACCGCAATCAGAGAAATATTTGAGGTAATTGTTAACAATTTCGAGAAAAACTATTCCCCAAGCGAATATCTAACAATTGATGAGCAGTTACTTGCCTTTAAGGGTCGTTGTTCTTTTCGTCAATATATCCCAAATAAACCCAGCAAATATGGGATAAAAACATTTGCTCTAGTGGATGCGAAAACAGCCTACACAATTAAACTTGAAACCTATGTTGGTCTCCAACCAGTAGGTCCATATCAGCAAAGTAATAATGCTAAAGACATTGTTATGAGAATGGTAGATCCAGTTCAAGGCATCAACAGAAACATAACGGGGGATAACTGATTTACCAGTATTCCACTGGTTTATGAATTACTAAACGAAAAAAAATTGACTTACGTTGGCACTATAAAAAAAAAAATAAAGAAATACCGTTGGAATTTTTACCAAACCGTAATCGAGAAGAAAACACATCAGTGTTTGGCTTCCAAAGATAGTGCACAATAGTTTCTTACTGTCCAAAAAAGTACAAAGTAGTTCTAGCGGTCTCTACTATGCATCACGATGGTTGTCTTGATCCAGAAACAGAAGAAAAACAAAAACCAGAAATTATCACATTTTACAACCGTACTAAAGTTGGGGTGGATTTGGTTGAAAACTTTGCCAAAAAAATAATGTGGCCCGGAAATACAAGGCGTTGGCCTATGGTGGTGTTTTATAATTTGTTGAATGTTTCAGCAATAAACGCCATCTGCATTTATCAATTCAACAACAATTTGGAAGACAGAATAAATCGCACACAATTTATTCAAAATGCTGCCTGGAAAATGTTGAAACCACAAATCCACAGAAGAGCTCAAATATTACAAGTTTCAAGAGAGCTACGTCGCAGAGCCCTACTACTATTGGGAGAAGAGCCTACAACTAATACGGAGGCTCAAGCACGTCGGGAAGGATCTAGAGGGCGCTGTTTTTACTGTGGAAGAGCTCGTGATAAAACAACCAGAAAATGGTGCATAAAATGTGAAAAATGGATTTGTAATGTCCACCTAAAAGAAATATGCACGAGTTGTTACAATGAAGTAAATTAAATTTATTTTATTATTATTATTACATTTGTGTTGTTTTTCTGTTTTTTCTTTAGAAATTCTAATTATGCTTAGTTCCTTTTATAATATGTTTGCCTACTTCGCAGATAAATAAAAATATCTCTAAAATATCTAGCATTAGTTTTGTTTTTTGAAATGGTTGACTCTTGTCACCCGCGCGACTGATCGTGACACGATAACTGACGCGACTAACGTAGGGTTGAAACATATCGTTGATTCAACAAGCCACAATATCTTTTTATAAAGCGATAGTCTTGTTGTTTGATAAAATAATCTTTTGTTAGCTTCTTAAGGTTGTAAAATTATTCAATAATTTTTACGCTTTATAAAATTCTATTTTGAAAAAACACAATTTTTACATGACAGTGTTGATTCCGTTACAGGAGAAACAAATCAGATCTTCCATGATTTGTTAGTTCTGGTTCTATTGCTCTATTGGGAGCTGCAGTAGGAAGAAATATACTATGTAATATTACGTTAATTAAAGCAAGTCCCTTAAGTTCCTAAGCGAATCCCGGATCGTTGTGTTTGACATGACATACTTCGACCATGTTTAGCATGGTACGCTTTTTAGCAAACCTACTGTCATCCATTTGGGTTGATAAAGCTAAATATTAAATAAGGTATTGCAGTTTTTATGCTAGCAATTAGAAAAACATTTTTAATTTAAAAATAGACTGCCAAGCGGTTTTTACATTTTTATTCACCTTGTATACAACAATAAACATACCTTACTTTTACGGTCTTTTACCCAAACATGAAATAATATATGAAAGGGGTACCCGAAAATCGTATCAATTTTATTGCTCTGAAATTCACGTTTGCTGTCGTGCCACTATTTATTTTTACGGCTGAATTCTGCAGAACTAAAGGTCATCTAATCTTCTGGGCATTACTTCCGAGAGTGACCTTAAGTTTCTAACTTGTATTTTAATTTTTTTATTACTAAAATATCTTTTATAGCAATTTAAGGAAAGGACGGCACTAAACCTATGCGAATCTTAATAATATAGATTGATTACATTAAACCCAAAGTAGATGTTCTTATTATTGGGGTTAACGAGATAGGATAATTTCTATACATTTTTTAAATAGTTAACTTTTACTTGCAATTAGTTGCTTTATCTGGGCGCTTATGTATAGATTAAATTTACCGTAAGAAGTAACGTGTTCCTCCATATTCGCTAAAACTTCTTATTTACCTGAAGAGTCAAGCTTTTATTATGCTATTCCTTATTCGTTATTATTGGTTTTAATTGCGCTAACAAGCATTATTTCTGCATTAAATCATATTGGTTGCGACCGTAACAACGTAATAAATTGGCAGGTTTTTCATTGTTTTTATCTTGTAATTGATAGTTTCAGTCTTCTTACGGATTGCAGTCGTTGTGCCAGGAATTTAACTGGCTGGATTATTAGGAGACCAATAAATTTATTTTAAGTACACAATAAATGAAAACGGAAAAAATGAATTAGCATAAGAATATTGACATTTTTAATAATAGGAATAACCATTTAAGGTCGATTGTAACGAAGGTTAAAAAGGGGATGTTAATAATGTATGAAACAAATTTATCCAAATGGGGTTTATGACAATTCCTTTTTTATACAAATTGCAGTGTCTTAAAAATGCCAAGAATAATATTACTAAATAAAATAAAAACCACGATATATTCCTTGTTATCCCGCAAGAAAAATCGTGCAAATGTAAGACAAAGCTTTTTCAGATAAAATTCTGGCTAAAATAGGACTAAATTTTATAGACCACAACTTCTTAACGTGTTATAGTGTCTCAAAGTATACCGTGTTAGCTCTTGCCTTCATTTATGGATTATACCTGCCGACAGCAATTAAACTGCGGATCGGTAGGTATTAATTGACAAAATTGGGGACGGACTTTAATAATATAAAGATTTATAATTTATTGTTTATTTAGGTAAGTATAATCTTATAATTACGATAAGAAATTAAATATATGCAATGTTTTAATCAATTTGTAACTGCATTATCTAAACATAATTTCATTTCTAATCTAAATATCTAAATCTAATTCTGTTTCACTATCAAGTCATCATTCAGATTAATTACAATAGGATTTATGTTGTTTTGGATAGAAATGTAAGAGTCCTCAATTTTTATAATGTGAGGTAGTGAATTTTTCCAGCTCTCAACTGGTATGATAGTAATTATATTTTTATCAACTTTATAACACTGGGACTTAAAGTAGGTGTAACATTTTCTGCTCTGATCTTTGATTTTACTTGCTTCCACAAATGCTCTATGGGGTTAAGCATACAGTGATACGGAGGAAGCCGTAAGACAGTATGCCCAGGCTGTTCAAAAATTATCACATACATATTGTTTTTAATTGCATATGAATTTAGAACTTCCAAAGTTGCGTTTTTGTAACTGAATGCAAAATAAATATCATTTTCTAACAAATATTCCTGGATTTCAGTTTTTGAACTTAACGAAGCTGGTGCTTTGTGTAGCAGACGGCTGTGGTAACCGTTATCCATGACAATAACACTGTTGTTTGGAATATTTTTTAAAAGACAATTTTGAAACCAGTTTTCAAAAAGTTCTGCACTTGTATCCTCATAATAATCCAAGCTAGAATCCTTAATATTCTTTCCAGACAACAACAAGCAGTTTGGGACCAATCCGTCTTCTGAACCAGCGTGTAATTATGGTAATGCGTTTTCTTTATTTGAAGGTGCTTTCGTCTGACAGTTTTGACTGATGGCTTTGAAGGTAAAATAAATGGATCTGTTTTCTAACCTATATCTTTTAATTTCTTGAAGATAATTATATCTCCAAGTGCGTAATCTATGCGATTCCATTACTACTTGTCTTTTGTCTATTTTGCGGTATTTAAATCCCATTTACAAACAACTCTATGGAGTATGCCGGCTGATATTAATATTGGTTTTTGTTTTCGCCTAGCTTTTTAAGTTTACTTAAGGTAGGAATAACTCCGCTTTTATAAAGACAATATATTTTCCTTCTTAATAGGCCGGATCACTATTAAGAGAGTGAAAATCACTATGTTTTTCTTTCGTTCAATTCTTCACTAATAATAATATCCCTTATCCATGATAATGTAGTTTTGTAAGGAGACAGGTTTATTTTAAAGCTTCATGTTTAATTAGACCTCTACTGATTAAAGTGTCATACAATTTTCACAACCTGTTTTGCATCTAATGACAAATGATTTCGAAGCGACTTAGTTATATTCTTGTTAACCAACTTTTTCAAACACTCAGTAAAAACGGTTATTCAACACTGCCACTAAAATATTAGCCAAAATATTTATATGCCTAATGGTTAATACTCAAAGAAATACCTGGCCCACCCTGCCCTTATGAACAAATGGGTTTACCCAATAACAATAGATAATAAAATCGTTAAAGCTTTATTGGGGTATGGTCCGTCAAAAGCCATAACGTAAACTTTGAGACAGACTATACCTTCTAGAATACAGAACTTGCCTTTTAAACAGCTTTTGAGGACTATACATTTAAAAAAAAGAGCATTTTATTCTATTTGCTTAGATTTTAGGCTTCTGGTAAGATATA
>JAHBCN010002581.1:52500-57500 GCA_019359885.1 Listronotus oregonensis
TATAGGGGCGTCATATTGGATTTTTCCGCCAAAAGGCTTTTTTCAAATTTCAACAATTGTTGGCCTTGATTCCGGCAAATGTCATCTAGCGTCATTGACAGAAGAAATGTTAATATAGCTGCGCAAAGATTTCGACAATTTTCGAACAGCATCCCCAAACTAACATACTTTCGAAAACTAGTTACAAATTTGCTTGAATTTGGAAGTTTTAAAAAACGACCTAAAGTACGTTGAAGAAAATCGATAATGAGATGATGCAGTTAACCAACATTTAAAAAAAAATACAACATCTTCAGCCAGGGATGTTGATGAGGAATTCCACATACCTAAGTCAACCATTCATGGAAAGTTAGGACTATTTAAAAAAATATCGTTAATATTTGAAGAAATGGACAACATTTTGAAACTTTTATTGTTTTTGTTTTCACTTGTTTCAATTAACTTGTTACTTAGTTTTGTTGTAAAGGTATTAACGTTATACTATGTTCCGAACCCATTTCTGTAAAATGTCTGTTTAGCTTATCTATTTTTCCAATTACTAATATTTTATTGCTTACAAAAAAAAAAACGTTTGCGGGAATCAAGGCCAACTGAGAAAATTTTGTTTTTAAAATAAATGAGGTTATAAACTCTTAAATTATAACATGTTATACCTCGTTGAAATCAGAATAAAAAGCACTATTTGGCTGCGTAAAATCCAATATGGCGTCCATATAAAAAAATAAAGCTGATGATGATTCAAAAACCCGAAACGTAGAAAATAAAAATTGACTACTCGGTCATGTTCTACAAAAAGTTGTTTTGAAAGTTTTTACAGATTTGAAAAAATTTCACTAATAAAAAAAATATGGCCATTTTCCAAAATGCATGTTTCAGGTTTTTCAAAAATTTTTCAAAAACCAATAATAAAACCATGTAGTAAACCGATTATTACTAAAATTATTGTCCAAAACTTTCCCCATTTAACCGATTTTCTATCAATCCTGGTTTCCAAGATCCCCATACATTCCCCACCAATTTGGGACACACTGTATAAAATACCATTTTATCCGCAGCCAAAATATTTTAAAAAATTAATTCTTGCATTCTTGCTGTAGGTATCAAAATAAATTGATATTTTAATAATAAGTCCTACATTTTTTAGTCTTAATATATTAAAAATAATTAAATTAAGTATCTTAGTTAAAAATGTGTTAGTAAATTGTTTTTTTATTTATATGACTAATTTTTTCAGAAAAGAAAAAAATATACTATGGACATAACTGATGAAAAAAAAAAAGCCTTGAAGGCAGTTTACTTTTGTTAAGTAATAATCAGCTTTCTTGTAAATAAGAGTGGCAAAGTTTTTTAAATACATAACGGGAATTTCTTTATTAAAAACCCAGGTGACCTTATTCTTGCCAACAGTAGAACTTATGTCCTTGAAATATCACAAGCATTACAAATTGGTATTGATAGAACCGAGAAAATCATCTATTTACCGGAGTTACCAACGAAGTTCGCGCAAGATAAGTACCCAGATTGCTGACTATCTATGAAACAAAAACAGTGACTTGTTGAAGTCTGTACCGAGCTTATCAGACAATGCCAAAATAGGATGGATTTATTTTTAAACTGTTTACTTACCTGCAAAATAATCTGGGTTTGCTAATTTTCTTTAGAATCAAGTAAACTAATTTTGAACTAAACTTCCATTACTGCTTTTGGGACGATTTACTTGTGACCCATTTTTTACGATGTCGAATACCATTAATGTTCCTTATTATTCTGACATACTTATTTCTAAAGTTAAATGCATTTCGTTTAAAAGGAAGAAATTCCTTAGTCTAGAAAAAAGTTACTGACACTGAATACAACCATAAACTCTGACCTTATATTGCCTGATAACTACAAAAAAAAAAAAAATATACAGAGATTTTTATTAACTCCACCTTAAGTCCCAATTATCACCATGTTTTTTTGGACCCTAAATATGGCATTGAGCGGATCAAAATTTTCCAACGATAATGATGTTTTCGGTTTTGCATGGTGGCTTCGTACCCAATGAAAACATTTAAAAAGCGGTATTACAATATTTTTATAATAATGGCAAAGTATATGGATTAAGGTGAATATGTGGAAAGATAATGCAAAAATCTTATTGTATAATAAAAAGTTTCAGCTAAATTTCTGTTTATAGTTGAACCCTTCTTGTCAGGGCCGCCGCTAGAAACAAATGTGGGGTTAAAGAGTTTAAGTCAATTATCTATCTAAATTAATAAAATAAAAAACCACAACTTTAATTTCTAAATTTATCTCATCTCATTTAAATTTCTAGACGATATTGTAAAATTTAAGGATTTAGGCGGAATTGTTTCATTTTTTAAATAATTTCTGTAAAATCCAAAAGGAACTCCCCCGACCCCCTGGGCGCATTGCTCCTTGTAACACTTACCTTATATTGTGAGATTATAATGTCAAATTAAAAATACTTTATGTGAACAATGTTTCACAAAAGACACAATTAAAATCTAGACTCAGCAAGTCTACTTAGCTCTTTAATATTGCTGCTTATGAAAATGTGTCAATGCATTTTCTAGTAAAAAAAATAGTCAATTTGCATCGAAAAATGATGCCCCGCTATGATCGTCACCCGATCAACAAACGTTTTTGCATTTTATTTAAAAATATTAACCACTTGGGATGCTATTTCTGGATATAGGTATTGGTTTATTTTATTGAATGACAGATGTCTTTATGTCTTTTTAAATTACCGGTGGTAACTTATCTAGCTTTAATGTTTTGAGAGAATAGTTCATTTTAATAGCTCAGGCTTAATTAATAATAATCTAAAAGCTTCAAAGCACAACAAAAGTAAATGCAAAATGCGTTTTTATTTAAATTCTTGACTTACTTTAGTATGTTTTCAGTGTTGCCAATATTATTTATACACTTACGAACAGAATTGTTTAAAAAGTCGCAACCTTAATTTTGCAAAAAAAAATATCAAAACTTTTATTAAAGTTTTGAGTTCTAGGTGAAATTATAAACATTTTGATGTAGCATAACCCATTTTGGACAAAAATATATTTTAAATATAAAAAGTAGAATACTTTATTAAATATTTGAATTAATGACAATGGCTATTGACATTTTAATGGTATCCTTAACCTGAAATAAATTCGCTTGGAACATTTTCAAAAACCTGTTTAAAAATGTGTTTAATTGTGTTTCGTATATCACTTTTAATAAAGTGCCTTTTAGTGTATGGCTTGTTTTGGTACATTTCCTCTTTTAAATATCCCAGTAAATAAAATCGTGTAAGTACGCAGTCAAATCTTTTAGAAGTATTTTGATAATTGATCTGGATATGGAGAACTAAAGCAAAACTTATTAAAACTGTAATATCAAATCAATTAAAGCTATCTTTGTTTGTAGACAGGTAGCTTTTTAAAATGATAATATCTTGTACAGGTTACAACCAATATGCATCAAGTCTGTTCTGAATAACTAAACTACCTGAGAAGCTAAAATTGTTTTATCATTTTCATTAAATATGTCCTCCTGCTGGAATACTAGCAATTAATTTTACTCACTTAACAACCTTAGTAAAACATTTGTAATAATACTTTTTAACCATACTCTTTCTGGATGAAAATATTTCTTCTTTTAGAGGAAAACGATTTCCAATTTCTGGTTTGATCTTCCGTTAATTGCTTCTGTTTCCTATAAAATGTCCAAATCATTTATTTTTAAGGTCAAAAAGGCTAAGCGTGTATAGTATTTCTTTTTTAAAATCAAGAAATCTGAGCTGGACCACATACCAGCAATCTGCCTGTGCTCCTGAGCTTACCCAATTTAACTTATCTCTTTTGAATTTCGTATGGCACGGGCACTTTTTCAGGCTTAAAAGCTGCACGGGTGAAAATTGAGAAAAAAATAGTCCAAGTATATTATAGGCTTATTGGGGATTTTCCGAAAAATATACATGACGGATCTTCTTTTCTTCGTCTCATAATGTTAAATTGTTAAATTCTAAAATCGCTGCTCTTGCCATGTCAAGATTTTTAACTGGTCTGGCATGATACACTACTTTCTTTCCACCGTCCTTTACCTAAACCTTTTTTTCTGGATCTTTTTTTCTTAACGACATAAATCACTTTTGTAGGTTACTCTTTCTTTTATCGAGTTGATGACGTGGTGCCAAAATTCTTGTCTTTAAAAATGGAATCATGTTCGCTGTCTCTAAACTTATCTGTCAATCTTATTTTTTTACTTATAGGCGGCTAAGTCGTGCTAAAAAAATAAACCATTTTTGGACGCAACTTTAAAAAATGAATTGGCTTATAAATTTCATGCCCCAACAGAAATTTTCTTTGGAATAAAGTTTATTGTCAGAAGACTGTGGTCCTCCAGAACTCTTAGCATTCTTGATTTCCAGCGGCGTGGGGTCTATGGAAGCACGAGAATTGTTTCTCCTAAAATCATCAATGCCAAAATTCTAGCATCGAGAGTTTTGAAAAGTAAATGTTATTTCTAAGTTTTCTAATAAACTCGACATTTTAAATATTTTTTTTATTTTAATTTATTTGCATTAAAAAATCTAAATAAAATATTCTTTTGATTCAAACATGTTCATTTTGTTAAATTTTGATGGTCATTTGTTTGACTTTAGTTGATTGCATCAAAAAACCTTTTATTTTAATAAATAAAAATAAAAAAATTTTGTTGCATTTTTAAAAGTATATAAAACTGTTTCATTTAAATACTTTAAGAATAAAAATCAAATAAAAAATGTCACTAAACTTTTAATAAAAACAAATAGTTAGATCAAACAAATCATGACAACGGTCAAACACAGGGCATTATTTATCAAACAAATAATATTTATGATAAAAAAATATTTGTTTCTTGTATATAAACGTTTTTCATGAAAGAATAAAAAAAAATCTTGACCATTTACTGCAAAGTTTTAATGGTTAATAAACTTAATTATTGTAAAGTAGATTAGATATATTTTG
>JAHBCN010002581.1:62500-88525 GCA_019359885.1 Listronotus oregonensis
TAAAAATAATGTAGATGCAAAACACGTTTAAAATTATTTCTTTGTGGTAGTTATAAAAGCATGTTAAGCTCTTTTTATTAAAAAATAATAACTATTTGACCAGTTGTGGCATGGTAAACTTTTTAACAATCTTTTTTCTATGGTCACCACCAAAATTTGTTTTTTTCTTTAATTACATATTTCTTTACTGTAGATGTCTTCTCTATTAGCTTTTATTGTATTAATGCTTTAATTCAGGGACTTTGATATATATATATATATATATTTATATATATATATATATATAATATATATATATATATATATATATATATATATATATATATATATATATATATTTACAGGGCTATCAAATTAAGTGTCCACCATTGGTAACTTTTTATTATAAAAATACAAATTTGTTTAAATTAGCAAACTAGTAAATTTAACGCTGGTAAAAAGGAAAATGAAAAAAACAATTGAGAAACGTATTTTTGGTTTTTAGTAAAATAACATTTTTTTAAATAGAAACCCCTGTATATAAATTTTTTCTGTTAAAACATCAAATTCTAAACAAAAAAGTTTATAATGACTTTTCCGCTAGAGTCAAAAATAAAGTCAAAATAACGATAAATATTTTTAATTATTTGCAGTATTAAAATAAAGGCGGTATGAAAACAACATGGCCTTCGCGATTTGACAGCATTAAGATAAGCGACAAATTGCTAAACTGGACATACTCCAACTAGAAGGCTTTGGAAAACAATGATAAAATCAAATAATGTCAAACATTAGTGTGTTTGTCAAATACTTGTTTATAAGCTTTATTGTTCAGTAATTAATTTAAAGAAAAAATGTTCTCTCATGAAGAAAATTGATATGTTAGAATGCTATTTAGTGTGCAGAAAATCCTCCTTGAGAGCAAAAAGAATACTACAGTGAATTATATCCCCTCGCATTTAACCGTATAACAATATTTTCTGAGACTTTATCAAAATTTAGGGCAACGAAAATATTTTCAAATCAAGGGCAAAAAAAAATTCACAATAACGAGGACGGTTATTATTGGATATTTCGAAGCTTATCTTGAGAATTAAATACCAGATATTCTCAAGGACTCTAATTTCGTTATGGTACTGTTCAAAGGTTTTAAAAAAGTGCAAATTTATTTCGATAAGTACCGACCAGTTCAAACGCTTTTTGGAAAGGGCCCAGAGAGAAGACTTGTTTTTTTTGGTATCTTAACTTCTGTCCCAAAATATAAATAACTTTTCCTACATTTTACGGAAGAAATTTATAAATTCTGGAATGTTTAATAGAAAAAAACCATTATTGGTCAAGAGAAAATATTTTGTTAGTACATCCGAGGTCCACAAGTCCGTTTCAGTTTCCGTTTGGTGCAGTATAATTGGTTCAAAAATTGTTGGTCCGTTCTTTTATGAGGGCACCTAACTGGTGAAAGATATTGGAATTTATGACGAAATTCTGAATAATTTCTTAGACGAATTGGATATTATAATGCATCATCTGCATTTTCAGCAAGATGGCGCACCTCCCACAACTCCAGGGTACATCATTTTCTAAGTACTACTTTTAATGATCAGTTGATAGGAATAAATGGCCCAATCAGTGGCCTCCCAGATCCCAGATCTAACTCCATTGATTACTTCTTGTAGGGTTACTTAAAGAACAAAATTTCAGCGAAGGTACATAACGTCGACGCTTTAAAGACTGCAGTTAGGGAAAAGATAACCCAAATAGATGGTAGGACCATACTTAAGCCCCAGTTCGAGCGTTAAAACGTGCCCAAAATGTTTTGAAGAACAAGGTGGTGTTTTTCGGCAACTACTTTAAAAAAATGTTATTTTATTTTTTAAGATTATGAGTTAATTTGAAAATAAAGTTTGTCGATACGATTTAATTGTTTCAGATTGGGGGCCATCTTCAACAATTTGTAACCTAGGAGAAAATTCATTATAAACTTTTTTGTTTAAATTTGATGTTTTAACAGAAAAAAATATAATATAAAGGGTTTCCCAAAAAAAAATGTTATTTTACTGAAAAATTAAAATAACGATTCTCAATTTTTTTTTTTTTTTCATTTTTACCAGGGTTAAAAAATGCTACTAGTTTGCTAATTTAAACAACTTTATATTTTACTAATAACAAAGTTACCAATGGTGGATATATATAAATATAAATATATATATATATATATATATATATATAATATACAAAATAGGTCTGTAAGTGAGACCCCCCCGTTTATCGCTTTAAATATTCAAATTAAGAAAAAATGTTTTATACAAAAATATTGGGGTTTTTTTTCTGCTCTATAATTTGGAACAACCTATGTATCAGGGTGTATTAAACCTATAGCCAAAATTCAAAAAAATAATTTATTATATATATATAGGTATATATATATATATATATATATATATATATATATATATATATATATATATATATATATATATATATATTTTAATATATATATATATATATATATATATATATATATATATATATAAAACCGGGTTTACTCCGTCGGCAGGACATAGGGAATCCCGTGTAAATTTTGATGGTCAATATTGGCTCCCTAATTATTTTAGAAGAAAATATTAAGGATTTTTAAAGAGCACGAAAAGTTGTACCCAGTGCACAAATTTCAGCTCTTCTCAGACCCCAGCTAAGAGATAAATGCTAAAAAAGTTACGAATCTCCTACCTTCTTATCGCCCTGTATTAAAGTTTATAATAAAATACCAGAAAATTTTTAACCTCTTACTCTCAAGTTGTCAGATCAATGTCACATCATTTTTAAATAAGAACTACCAAATCAAGAAAAAAATCACTATTATAAAATGGCTTTATCAAAATAGTTATCGAGGTAGCGGACATGTTTGCAGCCTATTTTCCCAATAGGCCAATACCAAAAAAATCGACAGTAGAACGGACGATAAAAAAATTAAAACTACAGGCACAGTAATCAATAATTGCAAATGTGAAGAAAATCGCGTAAAATCAGAGACAAATTGTACAAAACGAGAGGGATGTAGACATGATACTTTGTGTAGAGGAGGCCGAAGGAAACATTAGCACGAGACAACTGAAGGACATTACTGGACAAGACGACACCACAATACCTCAATTTTAAAAAGATGTAAATACCACGCTTACAAGTACAAAAGACACCAAAATTAAGGCGGAAAGAAATACGACGACAAAATTTTGCTTTGAGATGATGGAAGGACAAACACTGACAATTTTTACAAAATATTTGCTTTACTGACGAATGCACTTTTACATTGAACAACGAACCCAACATTCAAAATTGCCGGTACTGGAGTAACGAAAACCAAAATCGATTTGTTGAGACAAGGACTCAATATCCACAAAAAAATTTATGTTTTGGGGAATTTTCGGCCACCATATCCTTGGACCATTTTTCCTTGACCGAAATTTGAATGCGGGTACTTTTGGAACTTCTAGAGGAACAAATTTTGCCTGCTTTGAAAACCTTGCTCGTGAAAATCAAGAGATTTGGTATCAAATAGATGGCGCCCAGCACACAGTACCAGGCTGTGCGCGAATACTTGAACAACGCATTTAATAAACATCATAGGCCAGAATCACGCAATATCTTGGCCAAGGTCTCCGGATCTTTCGCCAAACGATTTTTTTTTTATGGGGACATTTAAAAACTAACTTTATACCAATAAAAAATATGAAATTTTAGACCAGCTAAGGAACCATTTTCGCTGAATGTCCAGAATATCGATGTACCAACTAGCCAACGTAGAAATAGTTTTATAATCGTTTGGGTTATTGTCCAAGTTATGGAGGAATATTTGAGCATTTGATTAAATCCTGATATTTTCGTCATAAATTGATTTCTAAATGTAGAAAATTTGTTTTATTGTCTTGCGTAACTGTGAGTGCATTGTTGGAATTAGCTGTAAACTAAAATGAAAGGGATTCTTTTGAAATTCCCTTAAAATTGTTCAATTTTGGCAATGACATTATAAATTAATGATCTAAATTGTCACTGACAAATCGATATGGTGTTTTTATTCTTGATTTCTAGGTACAGGGTGCATAATGGATACTACGTTCGGAAGTTTTAAGCAGTTTACTCTTTACTGGTTGGTTGAAAAATGGTCAAATTTTCATTTGGATGGAACTTATTGTGCTCTTTAATAAATCCTAATGCATTTTTTTTTAAAATAATTAGGGAGCCAATATTTACTACTTCAAAATTTACATGGGACCCTATTCCCGCTCGCGGCAACACCCGTATTATATATATATATATATATATATATATATATATATATATATATATATATATATATATATATATATATATATATATATATATATATATATATATATATATATATATATATATATATATATATATATATATATATATATATATATAAATTTATACAATATTAAATAATTTTTAAATTTTTTAAGTATAACATAAGTACCAAATTGAAAATTAATATCTTATTTCCTTTTTGAGTTGTGGCTGCAACAGACGGACCAAAATATCTAAAAATCCTGTTTTTCGTATTCTAGCGACTACAAAACGCAAATTAAGAAAAAACTTTGTTGTGCCATTTTTTCTTGTCTCTTATAGACCAACGGAAAACATAAGTAAAGAAATTTGCAATTGAGTTTTTTAAATTTGGCAATTTCTGCGTAGTCAAACGGATATTCGTTACGGTTGAAGGCTAAGATCAAGAAAATTTAACCCTGCATGTTAGAAAGACAACAATGTTTTTTAAGCTGACCTATTTTACTTACAAAAAATCGTAGTATATAAGATTTTATTTTAAAAATCTCGTAAAAGCAGTATTTTTTAATTACAATCTAAAAAAAATACATTATTAAAAAATTAGCTAAATTTAAAAAAAATCCTTGTCTCTAAGATACAATGTCAAATTTTTTGATCTACAACAACAAGGTTAATTTTTTTCTTAAAATCATTCGATTGACCTCTTGTTGATAAAACACTTGCTCCTGACCAATTTTTTGCATATTAATAAAAAGATATTTTTTAAAATGAACCCCATAATACATTACTTCTGTTTGTAGTCAGTCTACAAATAATAGGTGCAGTGATACAGCATTTAAAATAAAATTTTACTTCAAAACAAAATGCAAAATAATAACAATGATAAATCATTTATATATTCCATATTAGGTTAATTAAAATATAATTAGTTTATTTAAATACGTAAACATATAAATAAATTTAACAAAAAAACATAAATCCGTGTTCGGTTTTTTCTCTCAAAATTTTGTAGTTTGTTTCGTTATTATATGGGCCTTATTGTAATTTAAAATTCAGCCAAAAAAAACCCTAAATATGCTTGTATTCTTTTTTTTTTACTTGCCTGCAGTGGTATTTAATATAAAACAAGCAAATAAAAACATTGTGTCAAACGAAAAATAAGGTTTTACAAAAATATTTATATTTACTCTAGAAAATTAAATGGAAATGGAAAACAAACATTTCGAATAAATTAAGGATTCTATATTTTCCATTGGACGCGTTACTGTACAAATACACATTTTAAATCAACTCATTTGTGTTGCGGTATGTAGAAATATATTTTAAATTTATACACTAGGTCACATAAACTCTAACAGAATTATATTCAGAAACCTATAAGTAAATAAACAATTTTATTAAATTAAAACTTTTCGACATAGATACAAACCAGTCAGTAGAATTGTTTTACGCTTTTTAAAATCGGGAAGCATCGCACTGACGACATAACTTCTTGAAAAGGAACGAATCGAAGCAGTTTGAGGATGGGTGTTAAGTGCATCAATATTAGTATTGCCAAATGTAGAATTTTCAAAAAAAAAATGAACGGCTGGAAATCTAAGGCGGTGCACAGTGTCGCGTAAGATAGGGAAGGTAGGACAAAAATACATAAAGTCAATATATGCAAAAAAAATCTATGTTTTATCGAAATATCAAAAGAAATAAATGTAAAATGACATGCAATACGAAAAACACAATTTATAACTGCATTACCTATACATATGTACATTTTTAATCAAAATATATAAATCTAATTCTGTTTCACTATCGGAGTCATCATTGAGATTAATTACGATGGATTTATGTTGTTTTGGATAGAAATGTAAGAGCCCCTAATTTTATAATGTGCTGTGGTGAATTTTTCCAGCTCTTAACTGGTATGTTGGTAATTACATTTTTATCAAATTTATAACACTGGGACTTAATGTAGGTGTAACTTTTCTGCTCTGATCTTTGATTTTACTTGGTTCCACAAATGCTCTATGAAACATACAGTGATACGGAGGAAGCCGTAAGACAGTATGCCCAGCCTGTTCAAAAATTATCTCATAAATATTGTTTTTAATTGCATATGAATTTAGGACTTCCAAAAGTTGCGTTTTTGTAACTGAATTCAAAATAAATATTATTTTCTAACAAATATTCCTGGATTTCAGTTTTTGAACTTGATAAAGCTGGTGCTTTGTGTAGCAGACGGTTGTGGTAGCTTGCGTTGTTATCCATGACAATAACACTGTTGTTTGGAATATTTTTTAAAAGATAATTTTAAAACCAGTTTTCCAAAAATGTTCTGCACTTATATCCTCATGATAATCCAAGCTAGAATCCTTAATATTCTTTGCAGACAACAGCAAGCAGTTTGGGACAAATTCGTCTTCTGAAACAGCGTATATTATGGTAATGCGTTTTCCTTTATTTGAAAGTGTTTTCGTCTGACAGTTTTGACTGGAATTAACCCATCCTTTGGATACTGTGTCGTGTGTATCGAACCATGCTTCATCAAGGTAAATTATGGATCTGTTTTCCAACCTATATCTTTTAATTCCTTAAAGGTTTTTTTCTTCTTAAAAATCTCCAAGTGCGTAATCTGTGCGATTCCATTACTACTTGTCTTTTGTCTATTTTGCGTTATTTAAATTCCATTTTACAAACAACTCTATGGAGGGTGGCACGGCTTTTTTATATTGGTTTCGTCTTCGTCTAGCTTCTTTTTCAGTTTATCCAAGGAAGGAATAACTCCGCTTTCATAAAGACAATATATTTTCACTATTGTCCATACGGTGAATTGAAAATCACTACGCTTTTCTTTTGTTCAATTCTTAACTAATAATAATACCCTTATCGATGATATTGGAGTTTTTGTAAGTTGACAGGTTTCTTTTAAAACTCCTTGTTTAATTAGACTTCTACTGATTAAAGTGTCATACACATTTTTACAACCTGTTTTGCATCCAATGACAAATGATTTCGACGCGACATAGTAATATTCTCGTAAAACAACTTTTTCGAATCGCACAGTAAAAACGGTTATTCAACACTGCCACTAAAATATTAGCCAAAATATTTATAGCCTAATGGTTAATACTCTAGAAATACCTGGCCCACCCCTGCCCTTATGAACAAATGGTTTACCCAATAAGAATATGTAAAAAAATCGTTAAAAGGTTTATTGGGGTATGGTCCGTCAAAAGCCATAACGATATACTTTAGGACAGACTATACATGCCAAATTTTAAGTTTCTACTTCGTCGCGAAGTGCCCTATAATTTTAATAAGTTAATAAATCAGTTAATGAGGCAGTAGTAAAATGGGCGATTTTCAAGTTCCAATATTTCAAAGTTTACTTGACATGACTTTCTTATTTTTTTACAGATAATTAAAACGCTTATATGAATTTTCATACCAAATTTTATACCTTTATGTAAAAGAAAACGAACGCTATAATAGGGGAAAAATAGCCTATAATATTTCGTGTAAAATACACATTTATGCAGGCCGGAATTGGGCCAGGCGCACGATAGTGGATTCTTTATCTGAAAAACAGGCATTGTTGTTTACCTAAAAAATGGACACAACCCGAATTTAGGATTTAAAATAAGTTTATTTAATATTTATTTGTTTTGGTTTAGACTACTACTATGAAAAATTCATAATTTTTAAACCATGATAAATTGTCTTGTTTTTACATATAGACCGGGGTCTGGATGGAGTTGAGTGTGCAATATTTGAGGACCACATTCTGTTAATTGTTTTAAAGTCAGAAAAGCTTCAAAATATAATTTTGGATGTTGTCAAGAGCTTTGTTGGTCCATCAATTTTACCATACCCTATATAGATATCAAGTAAACAGACTAAATAAATGCTTTGGAACTATTTTAATGATTGTTTTAACGACAATATCCAATTGTTTCTTGTGATTAAAGATACTTGTAGCTAGTTAATTGTAACAAAAAACAAAATAATTAAAATAAAAGAAGAACTGTTAATAAAATCTTTTTACCAGAAAAAAATGTTATTAAAAAAAAAAAAATACAAAAATTATTGACCTGTGTCAAAACTTTTTTTCACGTAGTGTTCCTTTTCGAAATCTGGTGCAATTTTGTATTTTCGACCATCACATTTCTTCCCGATTCAAAAAATACGAGTGTTAAAAGCAAGCAATCAGATTTTTCAAAGAGCACAAATCTTTCTATTTTTAATTCTCTATTCGACTGCATACTTCTAAAAAAAAAAAATCGCTGGCTTCGTTTATGACAGCTGAAAAATTGGTATATTATATTATAAGGATTAACTAAGCACTTTTAGTACGTATGATAATACTAATTTTTATCCAAACAAGTCAAAATCGTTTTTTTTTAATCCTAGGATTAAAAGTGTTGCTAAGCAACGAGCACATTTTGTACGGTATGAGAATTGATAGCTTTTACCTGAAATTAGTACAAAAATATCAACATTTTTTGACGGTTAAAGAAAACAAAATTTCCGATTTTTATGAAATTTTGGAGTAAGGGCTTTTCGTCCCTCCGATTTGATCCCGCCTATGCAAATTGGAAAATTCCAAAAAAATACTTTTTCTTTATAAGCCAACTTGTAAAGAAATTGTCACGTACATATACCTAAAACATTAAGACGTACAATAAAGGTCCTCTGAGTTTTTTTTAGCTAACCGCACCCTAAATGATAGTTTTCGAATGACAGCTGTCAAATTTTGATATTTGACAAGAAGATTTTTTTTTAACAAATAGTGCCATTCTGTAGTGCTTGATTGTTTTTTAAACGCTGTCTTGGCCAACTATTAATAAAACTTAAGAGACTATAGCATTTTTGCAATAAAAAAATATTAAATTGCAAATATTTAGAAAACTACGAAATTTTAAAATAGGCAATTTACATAAACTCCCCCTTATTTTTAAGGCTAAATAAGATAAAAGTATAAAATTTGGGGGTTTTCTTTTGAAAAAATTGATTTTTGGCACTTTTCTCAATATCATTTTTATTTTATTTTTTGAATGCCCCGTATAAGCAGTTATCAAAATATTATAAAAATCTCTTAAAGTAGGTTCTTTTCAATAAGAAATCTAATTAAAATAAAATAATAAAGGCTAATGTACTACATCAGCCCTAAATTGCAATTTTTAAATCACACATTTATAGACGTTCATTGTTCGGTAAACCAAGCCGTAAAAAAATATTTTCAAGAAATTACCAAATTGAAAAAAACACGATCTTTAGAGTTAAATTGCAGCAAAGATATTTAAATGATTGTTTTGTGAGACAAAAGTTTAAATCCATGGTTTAGCACATATCTCCTTACATAAATGACATCTGAAGCATTATTATCCACTTTTTAACAATGTTTAAACAAGGGGTTGTCACTAATATTTTTAAAAAAAAATATATTAAATAAAGAGTTTTAGAAGGGTAATACATAACACCTTTTATATTATTTTTAGCAGATAGTTTTCCAATATATAGCTGTTATTTTTAACCTTTTTGTTTTAATAAATCTAATTTTAGATACTAATAGGCTAATTTTACTTAACAAAGGATCCTGGGGATAAATTTGGCGACATGGGTTAATCTGTACTGCTTATATTTGACGTCACACAGATATTTAGGATTACTAAACCTGGCATTAATTGTAGCACGTGTACTATGTGTTTAACTGCAGTTCTTTATTTATCTCTTTTGTTCTTAATCGTAATAGCAGCATTTTGGTGTCGGTGTGCTAGAATGATCAATAAATAGAACACCGTATTCTTTTGAATTTTGGGAATTTGTTATGTGATAATAGACGGTGTCTAAATGTCACACGTTTCTTGTGCCGTATTCTATTCATGATCATAAAAAAAATCATAAACCTAAACTTAAAAATGTTTTTAAGAAAGTCCATTTCCGTGATATTTTAAATAATTATTGACGCAAAATTATTGATTTATTTACCATGAAATCTTGATTTTTATTTTATTATTATATAGTTCTTTATGGGTATAATGAATTTTATTCATCCTTTTTTATTTTCTTTATTTTCGTCGACCTATTCCCCCAAAAAAATGCCAAGTGCGCGGTCAAAATTATTAATGGCTCACGGGCAGCCGGCTCCCCGTCAAAGCGACTGGCGGTGACCTGATAGCATAACAATAGCATCGTTAATTTTTAGAAAACGCCGTCGTCCTATGATAAATCGGACGGGGATAAAAGTTCCGAGCCATCGCATTGTTTTGTTCTAAACGTCGCTGATACAATGGCACGGACAACTGGGCCCAGACAACTCGACCTAACAAAATACAAAACCAAAACAACTTGAAGGTGCTTTGAAAGAACTTTTATTTTTATTGTTTTCGATTTAACATTTAAAAATTACAGATGTATTTTAAGGCTAGAAATGTCATATACAGTTTATATTATCTGCTTAAACAGACGGCTTTGCGATTTTTAATGCGTAAAATAAAAAAATATGTATAGTCCAGTCTGTAGGTAATTTCATGACTTTAATTTGTAACAGGTTAAAAGGCGTTAGGAGTTGTAGGGGTGATTACCGGAATACGACTTTATAGTTTTAGACTTGAAAAAGTGTGCAGGGGTGTGGGGTGGAGGTTAAAAGTGCTAAAAACGTGTTTTTTGCTTCTGCAAACCCATTGTTAATTTTAAGGAATACGTTCATATACTTTTTTTTTTAGGTATTAAAAAAACCTATTTTGAGTCAGGCTAAAATTAATTTGGTCCGTTTATGAAAAAATTAAAAACACCGTTAAATAGCCATTTTTGAAATGTTGATAATTATTGCAAAAATATTTTTATCCATTTCTGTCATTGCAAAACAAGGTTTTTAATTCTTAATTAAATAAGAAGTTCTAAGCATGATCGAATAATTTTTGCTAAGATAATTGAGTTTTACTGATTTTAGAGCCCTAATCATAGGCTATTTTCTTTATAAATATTTTAGGTATTACAAACTGTCTTTTGCTTTTAAAAAGACATATTTTCCAATTAAGATCAACGAAATAAAAAAATAATATTAAGACCTTCGTTTTGAGCCATAAGAATAGGTTATTTTTTTTAATAAACAATTGGAGGCGGAGCGTCCCCTGCATAAGTTAAATTTTAAACCAAGAAACATGAAAAGCTAGCTTTAAAACAAATATTTTGAAAGAAAAAAGAGTTATTTTATTTATTTAAATCCCAAAATTACTAAAATTTACAACACCATTCAAAAATAAAAAATAATAATTTTTCAACTCTTATCAATCTACCTTAAAAAATCCAAAAAATTCTGTTAAAAAATATTGCATTTAGATGAAAAATTATAAAACTTTAATTAGGGTCTTGTAAAAATACATAGCTTATGTCCTATAAAGTTTTGTGTAACTTAAAGTTTTAAGATATTGACGCTTTACATTTAAAAACATCGTTAATATCTGAAATTATGCCTTTTCTTGATCATTTGCTGTTTAACCTCCAATTTTACTTAGATTTTGTTCAACGGAAAAAAATACTCCAGAAAATCCTATACCCAACCCAGCACACCCCCACTTTTTTTTTGGGCCTGTGTAATCAATTAAACTTAATTTTATTTATTTTTAAATTTTTTTTTTCTGAAACCCTATTAGACGACATATCAATTAATAAATCTGAAGATAAAATTTCGTTTCGTTTCAGATATATTAATTGATCTCTAATCTGTTTTAATTTGAGGATTCATAAACACCAATCTGGCTTTTCGATTTCTAAATGCCTTCAGATTTATTAATTGATATATCGTCTTATAGGATTTCAGATAAAAAATTAAAAATAAAAAAGTTAAGTTTAATTGATTACAGGCCCAAAAATGATGTGTGCCGGTTGGTACGGATTTTCTGGGTATTTTTTCGCTGAAACTCTAAAGCAAAATTGGGCTTAAAAACAAATAATTAAGAAAGGCATAATTTCAGATTTAAATTTTTTTAAATGTAAAGCGTCACCAAAAAATAAACGTACACAAAACTTTATAAAACTATGTATTTTTATAAACCTTTAATTTAAATAATATAATTTTTCCCGAAATGAATATTTTGATAATAATCAAATAATAATTTTTAGAATCTATTTAAGGAATGCTTTAGGAAAAAATTTAAAATAATATTTTTTTTTTTAAATGTTTATTGCAAATTTTAATTTTGATTTAAATAAATAAAAAAACCCCTTTTTTTTAAAAATTTTTTTTGAAGAAAGCTTTTCATATTTCTTGGTTTAAAATCATTAACTTATGCAGAGGGCGCTCCGGCTCCAATTGTTTTTTAACAAAAAATACCTTTTTCAAGGTTCAAAACGACGGACTTAATTTTATTTTTTTTGTCGTTGATCCAAATTATAAAATTAATTTAAAAAGCAAAAGACAGTTTGTAATATCAAAATATTTATAAACAAAAAGATATAGCCTACCGATTATAGAGCTTTAAATGAAAACTCAATTATCTTACAAAAAACTATCCATCAACTTTGAACCTCTTATTTAATTAAAATTAAAAAACCCCTTTTTGCAATGACGAAATGGATAAAAAAATATTTTTGTTACATTTATCAACATTTCAAAAAATGGCTATTTTTAACGGTTGTTTGCATTTTTTCCATAAACAAATGGCTAAATCAATTTTAGCCGGGCTCAAATTATAGGTTTTTAATACCTAAAAAAATATTTTGAACGTATTTCTTAAAATTACCAATGGCGCTTGCAGAAGGAAAAACACGTTTTCAGCACAACCCTTACCCCCCCCCTCAAACTTTTAGTCTAAACTATATAGTTATTCACTCACATTCTACAACCAACACCTTCCAACCTGTTACAAATTAATTAAAACTCCCTTTTTTTTACCTACAGACCGGGCTGTGCTTAAAATACCAAAATAAGGGGTTATTTTATTCTCAAACAAGGTTTTTTTAACGGTTTGTTTTAAAGCTTCCATCTTGCCTCTTCATGAAAAAGGGTATCTACAAAATAATTTGAAAGACTTGTTTAATTAAAATTATTTAGTGTATATGGAATTTAAATAAAATATGGTATTTTAATAAAACAAATCTTGAAACAAAACATAAAATATTTGGCTCAAAGTTTAAGAAAACAAATAACTGTGGACTCTTGAATGCTGTAAAGTAATATTTTTTTGTATCTTTGGACAGTCGACGAATCCTGATGCTTGAAGTACTAACGTACCGTGGATGTCTTAAGAGTGGTGAAAGGTAGTTTGTTCACACAGGACTTAAATAATTTGGAGACAGGGAGGGAGAAGGCAATACTTCTGCGAGTAGCAGGTTCAAGTCTGGACACTCTGGGCATGAAGGAACGAAGAAAGCGAGAAGTTCGGGGCTTCTCCAGTTGCACTGTAAAGGATGCATAAAAGTTGTATACGTGTTGCTCTGTTGGGATCTGCCAGAGGGGAATTATACTAGCCAACTTCTCTGAGCAGAAGCCGTGAAAATACCTATAGAAGAGCGACAGATCCCCTGCAGGTCACGGTAGGCAAGAGAAAAAGCCTTTTTGTAAGCGTGGGATCATTAATAAGACGAAAGGCTCTTCTTTAAATAGAGTCCAAAATGCAAAAGTGTTCTAGAGGAATCCAAGCTTTCTTGAAGGTGCCGAGGCTATGGAAGGGAATGTGTTTGTTCCAGTCAGAGGTTATTCTCAAAGTTACGCCCACAAGATTAAACGACCCTTTGTTTTGCAGAACTTGGCCGCTCATATGTAACGGCAGACTTTTCGCGACAGCAAGCATGACTATGTTTTCAGGATTAAATTAAACAAGATATTTGGCGCCCCAATCTAAGATTAATTTGAGATCTGGTGAAAGAGACATTCGCATTTACCTAGGCTTGGTTTCCAAATCAGGCTTAGTAACTGACTTGAGGAATTAAATGTTAGAGTGGAGGGTACTATCTTCAGCAAAACTATGAATAGGATTGATTGTAGAAGAGAAGATCGTTAATGTGTAAAAGAAACAGTGTGGGTGCCAGTACTGAGCTTTAGGGCACCCACCATTAACTTGTAAAAGCTGAAAGAATGACCATCCACAGTAACTGATATACGTCGATTAGAAAGGAAACTGGAAAGCCAAGAGCAAAGCTTAGGTGGAAGACCGTAAAAAATAAGTAATAATTAAATAAAATAAGACCTGATCGAATGCTTTGGATATGTCAAGAGCAACGATCTGGGATTTACCAAAAAACTCAAGGGACTTGTTCCAGTTGTGTGATACAAAGGAAAAAAGATTAGCTGTGGATCTTCCGTGACGGAATCCATACTGCCTATCAGGTAAGATCCTGTGTTTTTCTAGAAAACTCAAGATTTAGGAAGTAATGAATTTTCCATTACTTTGCAGACAACAGAAAGACGAGATACATAGAATATACTTCAATAAATATTAAGCAACAGATTAAAACGTTTTTACTTATATCTTTTAAAAATGAAATAATATTCTGAAATATTTTTAAATATATTATTATTAACAAAATATATATTTTTATTGGATATTACGCAGGCACAAAAAATATAAATAAAAAATGTAGCACAGCAAAGAAACAAATGCCGCATCCAAAAATTTGCCGACTATATTTATTTTTTTGCATTTGTTCAAACATTTAACGTTGCCAAGATGTCCAAAATTAATGGGCTAATAACCTCATACCGTCGGTATATTAAAAATTTCTTAACAATACCATGTTAATTTAAAGACATTACTTATCTCCTTAAAGTATATTTCATAAACAATTTAAATTAAAATAATTGTTATTTTTAAATTAGTTGTGGTTAGTGGTGGTTAGTAGTTACTAATAACTAGCAATAATGCAAAATCAGGAAGGAAACTTGAGAATGATCGCTTATTAAAATATAATTTTGCCCTGCAGACGTTTCCTGTAATAAAAACCTTATTATAATTTATATTAAACATAAATTATTTTATTAAATAAAACAAAGGAATAATGCCCCATTAGTTGTATAAATAACAACTAATTACTTTGGCTATACATTAGTTAGACCTCTCTAAACAAACACGAACTTGTTTACTTTGCGGCTTTTTATAAACACATAGTTTTTACTTCGTGAAAATCCACGTCTGACGATTTTGACAAATTTTTCTAGCCCAGCTCTTTAAATATTTGATTACGTTACTCTTAACTACTATAATGGCCTAACTATACGCTTATTTTTTTTTATTATCTATAGACGGTTATTTAGAACTAAGGCGCATACTGGTCATTACTAAACTTGGGACACCGTAAAGTATAGGCAGACTACTATGGGTATGGGTGTACCCCACTTATGGGGTAAGGGTTACCAACCTCTAAGCCCAAAATTCATACCCAGACACCCTGTATAAACCAAATACAGTAAAAGTAACGGGTCATACAGTTTACCACACAAAAATTGTGTACTATATAATTAACCATTCAATATACAGGGTGCAGCAGTAGTGTGACAAAGTACCATATCACCTACTAAAGAGATACAAAAAAGTTTAATACAAGGTTGAAGTACATATGGTGGTGCATATTTTAAAAATATTTATAAATAACTGACACAAACTTTTTAATTTTTCTTCAATGGAACACCCTATATATTATAGCATTTTTGGATTCTAGGCAAAATTATAGACACAACTTATTTATAATGTCCGATTCCTAAGTTTAACCGTTTTTAAAATATTTTAATTTTTATGTCAAAAATGACGTTTACAGACCATGTTATAATTAGCAGTTTTATTTATACGAAAGTCTTTTGTAATTGATTAAGGTTGGTTACCTTACAGCAGAAGACCTATTTTAGTAAAGTGTGTTAATGTTTTGATAATAAATTAGTACAGGGTGTTCAAATTCGATCAATTAAAAGTTTATCCAAAAAAACGTAATAAGTTATTTTTTTTCCGAAATCCTGTATTTTTATAACTTTATCTCATTTAGCAATAATAAATAGAGTAATCTTGTATTAGATTGTCTATACCAAAAATGTATAGTTTTCGAAATATTTGCGATTCAACATTTTTCTATTGTAAAAATTCTATACAGCTTTTAGTTTTATTTATCTCACTAAAATGGATTTTAGCATATGTGAAAAAGCAGGTGTATAAAATACCACCTACAACAAAAGAAGACTTAAAAATTAAAATTAGAAACTGTTTTTAACAGATAAGTGCAGAAATGTGTCAAAATTTAAGTAACGCGGTGGGCACATTCAACACTTAATTAGGTAGTTTTTTAATTGTTTAATATTTGTTACTAATTTTTGTTAATAGTTAATAAATAGTTTTATTTTTGTAGTATTTGAGTATTTTTTAGCCGTCGTGGCCAACTAATAAAAAAAACTAAAAGCTGTATGGGATTTTTACAATAGAAAAAAAATGTTAAATCAAAAATATTTCAAAAACAATTTTGGTAAAGACAATCCAATCAAGTTACCTATTTATAAATGCCTAATAAGATTTAAAAAATATGGTTTTCATTTAAAAAAATTGACTTTTAACGTTTTTTTGGACTAACTTTTAATTAATCGATTTTGATCACCCTGTACTAATTTATTATTAAAATATCAACAAACTCTACTGCAATAGGTCTTTTACTATAAGGGAATCAACCTCAATCAATTACAAAAGACTTCTGTATAAATAAAACTGCTAATTATAACATAGCCTGTAAACGTCATTTTTGACATAAAATTAAAAATATTTTAAAAACTGTTAAACTTAGGTATAGTATATTATAAATAAAATGTGTCTACAATTTTGCCTAGAATCCGAAAATTCCATAATATATAGGGTGTTCCATTATAAAAAAATAGAAGAGTGTGTGTCAGGTGTTTCTGAAACACTCTGTATATTTAAAAATATTTTTAAAATATGCACCACCATATATACTATAACTTTTGTATTTAACATTTTTTTGTATCTCTTTAATAAGAAGGTTATATGGTACTTTGTCACACTATTGCTCCACCGTACCTATATTTAAAAACAAATATTTTAAGCATATAAGTTATGATGTTGTAAGTTAGTTACAAGAGTTAACAATTAGCTCTCGTACTTTGGAAGATTAAAAGACATTGTTCTAGATTAGCCCCATTTTATTTTTTTTATAATTTAATATGTTCATCCCCGTTATTTATGCCATGTCCATAAACATTTTCAATTTGCCCCATTTTATTAGATCCATTATAATATTTTCGCCATTTCATCCAGTTTTTATGTCCTGGGATGTAATTTTATTGAGTTTGTCCCGCATATTCATCACACAGGGTAGCTGGTGTATTTTTCGTAATAGGATTTAGACAGACCCGGATTTGGTAAAGGCAACATAAGTAAAATCCGGAAAAAGCCCGAAATACAATGAGAATATTTTAATTTGTCACTTGAGCAATCTTATGAACGAAAAAAGTTTTAATTCGGGTGACTGATGATAAGAAAATCAGTACGTAACTTTTAAACTGGCTGTAAAAAAAATGATATTTTTTGTTTTTATTGGTGTATTGTAGTGAGTGGCGGCTTTTCAAAGGATTTCTACAGTGTTGAGAAAGCTACAAGAGATAAAGCAAATTTGATGGCACATTCACTAGTTCGATTTTTGAAACAACTAAATGAATACAGATCGCGGCTAACTTGATTCGTCTTGGACTTACAGGGTGTTTTTAAAATTTTGGCGATTTTAGTACACTTTTGTATCCCGATTACTAGTAAAGATGAAAAAAAAGTAAAACTCAAGTTTGTGTAGAAGTTCATGCAGAATCCAGTGGCGTGCTCATTTTTTGTGTCTTTTACCGTCTCAAAGATATAATGCAAAGTTTTTTTAATAAAACACCCTGTATATTATTCTATCATTGGCTTTAAAAAAGATAACCCTAATATTGGTACTACATACTTTATATTTGTTTTTAAAAATATTAGTTATTTGTGAAAAAAAACGAAATTTATGAAAAAAGATATCAGAACCTAGACATAAAAGTTTTGTACTTCTTGTATAAAATATATTATTATTTTTCAAATATTTTATAATGAGTTATATGATTTTATTACTTATCATTTATTTATCTTATTTTTATTATTTATTTAACAGTCCATGATATCTAGCAAAACACATCTATAAAGTATTTGCACTTTTTTCCGCTTTTAATATTTAAATTAAATTATATTATTTATTTTAAAGTTTTTAAACTTCATTTCATTTAAATTAAAAAATAAGAACACAAAAAGCAGGCAGTATGTTATTCTTATTTCTTGCATTCTACTAAATAAAATGCTTTCATAGGTAATTAAAACTAATAATAAAGAAGGGTTAATTCACCAATAATTTTAAGATAATATTTTTATTAAAAAAAAACACAACTTGGGAAATAAAAAGTTTTAAATTTTTATAAAATTTCCAGTTTCTTTAAACATAAATATACAGTGTGAGGTATCATTAGATAGGTAATTTTAATGGTAACATCGGGTTATATTTTTAAAACCGTAACTGATAAAAAATAATTAGGTACGCCACTAAATTCCACATAAATATGCCATTTACAATTTTTTACCATATAAATTTAATTTTCTTACTGTTTGCAATGCTGTTACGGTAGGTTTGAAAAGTCCGTGCAAAAATAAAAACTACTTACTTGTTTGGGGTAAACCTTTTTTATTTTTCTACGTAGTCTCCTTTTAACATACACTTCGTCCAACGATGTTCCAGTTTGTTGATCCCTTCCAAATAATAGAATTTGTCCAAGTCTGAAAAATATCGATCAGTGTCTGCAATCACTTCCTCGTTTGAACAGAATATTTGTCCCGCCAGCCATTTCTTCAAATTGGGGAACAAATAGTAGTCCGAGGGAGCCAAGTCTGAAGAAAAGGGGGATGTAAAACGAGTTGGATTCCCATTTCCATTTATTTTGCGACCACAACTGCTGAGGTGTGTGCTGGTGGGTTGTCGTGATGAAAAAGGACTTTCTTGTGGGCCAATCGTGGGCGTTTTTCTTGCAGCTCGGTTTTCAAACGGTCCAATAATGACGAATAATATGCACCTGTAATAGTTTTACCCTTTCCCAGATAGTCGATAAGGATTATCCCCTGCGAATCCCAAAAGACAGTCGCCATAACCTTTCCGGCCGAAGGAACGGTCACGCCTTTTTTGGTGCAGATTTCCCCTTAGTTACCCATTGCTTAGATTGTTGTTTGGTCTCAGAAGTATAGTAATGAATCCATGTTTCATCCACAGTGACGAAACGACGCATAAAGTTCTCCGGATTCTTCTGAAACAGCTGCAAACCATCCTTGCAACACTTCACATGATTCCGTTTTTGGTCAAACGTGAACAATCGTGGCACCCATCTTGCTGATAGCTTTCTCATGTCCAAATGTTCATGTAAAATATTATATACCCGTTCAGTCGAGATGTCCAGAGCACTAGCAATCTCACGTACCTTAACTCTTCTGTCATCCATCACCATATCATGGATTTGATCAATGATTTCTGGAGTCGTGACTTCCACAAACAGTTCAAAACGTTCAGCGTCACTTGTGCTCATATGGCCAGTCCGAAAATTTTGAAACCATTTGTAAACTGTTCTAATCAAAGGTGCAGAGTCACCATAATGTTTATCAATATTCTCTTTAGTCTCCTGAGGCATTTTACCTTTCATAAAGTAATGTTTAATTACCAAACGAAATTATTTTTCGTCCATTTCTTGAAAATCACTCGACTTATCGTTTAAATATTTTTATTGATTTAAAATGTTTTATTCACCAAATTAAACAAACTAATACAGATATGTGCCTCGAGGCAATGGGGGATAACATAGTGGCATGGAATTTTTTTGTTCCATTAACTGTACCCATTTTAATTCACTTGAAACTTTAACTAAAGAAAATTTAAACTCTATTTTATTAAAAAAATGAGTACCTTCAGTATCTGGGTGTTATATACCTGGCTGGACGCTTAACATTTCTCGATCTCTTATGCGACTATGTGTATAGCTTGTCGTTTAAATATTTTTATTGATTTAAAATGTTTTGTTTATTAAACTAAACAAACTAATACACATGTGCCGCGAGGCAATAAGGGATAACATGGTGGCACGGTTATTTTTATTAAAATTTTTTGGTCCAATTACTGTACCTATTTTAAGGCACCTGAAACTTTTATCAAAAAAATTAAGCTCTGTCTTATTAAAAACAAAATAGTGCCTTCTTTATCTGAGTGTTATATACCTGGCAGGAGGCTTAACATTTCTAAATCTCCTATATGTACGTGTACGTTTAAATATTATCGATTAAAATATGTATTTATAATAATAAATTATGAAGACAGTTACATATTCAGAATGATCTGGAGTAAAATTTTTATGCTCATTTTTTAGCATAAAAAATTATGCTATATATTATTGCGAAATTTTTAACGGCCAAAATCACACTTTTGCTTATACAGGGTGTCAAAAAAGTCTGGAATATTGCAAATATCTTCCAAGCCGCTCTTAATTTTTCGACGAAAATTTAGCTGGCAACACAATTTTAAAAAAGCGTCAGATAAATGTAATTTCACTTTGCAAAGTATACAGGGAAAGCCAAAAGTAGTATCAACTTAGGTTTTTAAATGGAAACCCCCTGTATATTTTTATGTATTCGAATAGATCTTTTCAAGCCAATTTCAACGGTATACAGTTTTATTTGTTTATCTGTCAAACTGATCGAATTATACGATTTAAAATTTTTCGAATAAGCTATAATTTCTACAAAGCACTTGAGAGCTAATTTTAAATAGGAACATAAAAACAAAGTAAATTATGTAGATGTTTCAACTTTAACAGGTTTATTTCTTTAAAACGACAAGTTTTAATAAACGACCAAAAACATAATTCTAAACTGAAATTTTACAAACGAAACACTTCTTGCAGTAACAAATAGATTACACTACTTAATCAAATGTTCAAATTGTCTGCCACTATTAGCTAGACAATATCCAAGCCTGTCCCTAAATTCTCGTAACAGGTTATCAAAAGTATTCCAACGAATCTCACGCATTTGATTTCTAATTTTATTTTTAAGTGATCAATGTTTTCCGGCCTATCTTTATAAACTTTATTTTTAAATCCCCCCACAAATAAAAGCCCAAAAGGATTTAAATCCGTAGACCTGGCAGGCCATTCAATAGCGCCCCTTCTCCCTATCCACCGATTTGGAAATTCTCGGTTCAGGAACTGACACCTGCAAACCAAAATGTACGGGAGCACCATCTTGTTGGAACCAAATGTCTCTTCTATTTGGATATAGGATTTCTAAATATGGAATGACATTTTCCCACGCAATAATTCCAAATAAAGTTCTGATGTAAGATTTCCCGCAATAAAAAATGGTCCGATAATATTATGACCTATGATACCTGCCCAGACATTCACTTTTGTGGTCTTTGCGTGTGTGCTTCGGCCATCCATCGGGGATTGACTGCAGACCAATATCTACAGTTATGTCTGTTGACAATACCATGAAGCATAAACGTAGCTTCATCAGAAAAGAGAATATTTTAGAAAAATTATGCTCAGCATTGCACCTCTCCATCATAATTTCGCAGAACTCTGCACGTCTATCGAAATCATCCTCTATAAGTTCCTGAACCAAATAAATCTTAAACGGACGAATTTTTCACTTCCAAATAAATTTTTGACAACATTATGATCCAGTCCATATTGGCGAAGCGATTGAGTGGGATTCTCTTGAACATGCAGTAAAATATCTATTGCCGTATCACCACCAGTAGCTTTTTTCGGTCGGCCCTGATTTGGGTCTGTGATTTACACTTCCCGTTTCGTTAAATTTCTTAAGCAATTTACTTACAAACGATTGAGTAATTGCGGGTCGATTCGGATAAATATGATTAAATAAATCACACTTCTGCTTGTGATCTTTGCGATCACCGTATCAATCATCATATGTATCTCAATTTTCTCTTTTTCAGTTAAAGCCATCGTTCTACTAATTAAAATGACTACTGTTGTAATTAGAAATTTGACACAAAATGTCATTTAAGTCAACTGACATTAACAGATAAGTACCTGTATAGGCCGGAAAACATTGATCACTTAAAAATAAAAATTAGAAATCAAATGCGTTATCAGTTTGACAGATAAACACAAAAAACTGTATACCATTGAAATTGGCTTGAAAAGATCTATTCGAATACATAATACACAGGGGTTTCCATTTAAAAACCTAAGTTGATACTACTTTTGGTTTTCCCCTGTATACTTTTGAAAGTGAAATTACATTTATCTGACGCCCTTTTTTTAAAATGTGTTGCCAGCTAAATTTTCGTCAAAAAATTAAGAGCGGCTTGGAAGATATTTGCAATATTCAGACTTTTTTGACATCCCTTTATTGCTTATTTTATACAAATATTAATAAAACTTTTTTATAGAGGTTATTAAAGTATATTTCTGGGGTATACTTTTTTGTAGCTCTTCTCGTTTTTGAGATACTTGCGTTTTTATTTTAAATTAAAATCTTTAATATCTCAAAAACTAAAAGAGCTACAAAAAATGTTATAATACAAAAATTACGTGATTTTATTAGAACATTAATTTTAATTTTATACTTTTTTTTCTTAAACCAATAGTTTTTGAGTTAGTCCTAGGGCATGATTGTTTTAACTATTTTAAACGATTACTACCGTTTGGTGTTAACTGGAGCCCTCCAATTTCAGCAAGTATAAAATGAAATAGGAATAACTAATTTTCTATTTAAAATTGGGAAATAAAATAAGGAAGATTTTAAAAATTGTTAATTTATTTTTACTTGACAATTTTTGGGTAAATAAATTAAGTAACATAAATAAAAATTACTAAATTTTCAACTACTTCACTCCACATAATCCCCCTATAGCAAGGGAAGTAAAAAAAGACGATTGTTACGGTTCTGATTATAGATGGCTGTATTTTTCATATAAACGGACTCAAGGTCCATAATAAAAATAGAAAAAGGGAACGGTTGCTCTAGATTTCGTACATAATTCATCTGCCACCTCCGGACGCCGTAGTTTTCCTTCCGGTTACATTTCCACCCCTGGTTCATGTCTAGACTTCACTTTAAGATTTGATACTTTTCGCACTGTTATATCACATTTATCTGAAATTCTTTTATTTTGGCCAAAGTTACCACAAAATGTTCCTAATAATATTGGTATATTTAACAAATTAATTTCTTTGGACTGCTTAGTACAAGCGTATACAAGGTGATTCAGAACTAATGCTTAAATGTTTAAGGGTACATTGGCTATGAATAACTTAGTTTATATTAATGGAAACGAACGTTTGTTTTTTTATTTAAACAGCCTTATATACCGGTATAATTTACGACCAATCACATCACAAGCTTCATTTTTTAACTGACCAAAAAAAATAGGTTATGTATTTAACACGTATACATATACACTGCTATAAAAAAGTCCCAGACACCCTTAATAATTCGTGAACGCGCCCTTTTATCAAAAAGTGTCCCAAAGAAAAAATATAGATCTCTTTCGGATCTACATTGGGAAGATAACTTTGCATATACAGGAGGCATCACAACAGTAGTAGAGACCAAAGTTACCTTTTTTTAAATGGAATGGTATATTTTTTATGTGTTTTCCCATACTACGCAAAATTTTAACACAACTTCATGTAACATATGTTATACTTAACTTCAAACAGATTTAAAGATACAAGGGTTTAAAAAGTACTTTATCAATAACACCCCATCTTAGGGGGAAATTTTGTATTACATTTTAACTACAGATATCCATAAAGAAAGAAATTTTAAGTAGAAAATGTTCTATACTTTTTTTTCGTAAAACTAATACTTTTTGAGTTATTCGCGATTGAAAGTAAAAGTTTTTCGACGAAAAAATCGACGTTTTAATGGGATTTTCACGAAAAACTCTAGAAATATGCATTTTATTAAAAAAAATGGAAAAAATGTTATTTTATAATTTCTTCACAACCAATACAGAGCGAGCTACGGCTTGTTAATGGTAAGCTTTTGTTCGTCAAATGTTAAATTTGAAAAATTCAAAGTCAAATAGCGGGAAAAGTTTGTATTTTTCAAGAAAAACATATAAGGTATTCTTTAATGTATATAATAAGGCCCTTCTTTCAAAAACAAAAAAAGAGTTTTTAGCATGAAAATTAAGCGAGTTATAAAAATAAGGTCGGTCCCTACTCTTTTCTACGAAAAGATCATTAAAAACAACCCCCTAATTCCCCTCTTAAATAGATTTGTAGCCTTCTGCCATTCTTTTTATATATGTATTAATATTACATTCTAGAAGTTTAACCAAATTAAAATGCTTAATTTTAGAAAAATTGAAGCTTAAAGTGAAAAACGATTTTCCGCAATTTCGTAAAAATAGCCATTTTCTTCAAAATAACTCAACAATACTGGAGATCGAAATAAATGATAGGGTCCAAATTATAGCTTTTGATAACAAAGACTTTTCATTACATATATTTTCTGTACAATAAATATTTGCCCAGATATGGCCGTTTCAAGCCTCTATTTACGAGCGAGCACCATCTTATTCCAGCCCTTTAAACTCATCCCATTTTAAAACTAAGGGATTAAAAGGATTTAATTACATAGCCTTGTAGCTCTTAAAAAACCCTACAAAATTATTTTGAATAAACTTTCTATCATTATAACTAAAGGAGCTATGTTTAAAAAACCAATCAACTTTTTTTTTCGAAAAAGTCAAATAGCCCACTTCGGAGCATAATATTCTATAAAACCGGTATAGGTACTTTACACTTTTACCGGTATAATTTTTGTATGCAATTTTACTTTTTTTTCATATTTATATCTATTATATTGGTTTATAAAATTGCAATGTTGTAAGGTGTGGTTTTTAAGGATTGAAAATTTGCAAAAAATGAAATTGATAATATTTTAGGCAGTACTATTTTTAATTATTAAATCTGTCAAGCTATTAATTTTATATTATATATAAATCTTTTTTTTAAATTAAGCTTTAATAAGGGTCGAAAAGTTGCGTTACATATTTGAAGCAACAGCATTCTAAAATTAAATCACTATGGTAAATTAATAATTTTTTGTGTAAATATTTTTTTTATTTAAGCTCCAACAAGGGTTGATTTTAAGAGTTGAAATATTTTAAAATTGTATTCTAAAGCATAACAACAAGCAAGTGTTAAAAATGAGACATACTGTTTAGAAAAACTACTTGAGTTTATTTTTTCACTTTGTTAGCTGTTTTACCGTTTCTGTAGCTGCACCTAAACTAATTTTTCTACGAAAAGTCTCCACTATTTCCCCCTTCGCCGATAAACGTGGCCCAAATACCAAACATCTTGGATGCCAAGAAGGGTTTTTGAATTACTTAAATTAATTATTAACGCTAGACCTGTTTCGTTAAATTTTCCGCTTGGGTGGATTTTGTGAATTTTAGAAATAATAGCTCGCGTGGCCTGGACTAGAAAATGAGGTTTTTAGGGTTTTTAGCAAAGTGGATAATTTGATGGACCGAAATTGGTTAGTTTGGAGGGAAAAGTAAATTGACTGAAAATACATCAATCTCGGCTAATTGCTTACGTTTCTAATATCTAAGAATTTTTTTTTTTTTTTATTTCGTAATAAATAAATTTGCGTGTTTGATTTTTAAAATTGAAAGCATAATTTTAAATAAGGGTGTCATACTGTTTAGATTACTTTTAAAACA